>NC_069414.1:2511452-2523952 GCF_026875155.1 Cherax quadricarinatus | reverse complement strand
ACATGTATTTTCCATATGAAATTGGTACGTTTGCTATAATAGAACCAGAAGTGTATTCAGTGAAGTATTTCATCTTTAATGTAAAATAACTTTTGAAAGTTTAAAGTAAAAAAAAAAAGCAAAAGCAGAGGGAGACTTACTCTCACCTTCATGTTGTATATGCAGCTCTAATGATGTTGTTATGTGTGAACAAACATAGTACTGATTCAGTCTTCTTAGTTTAGCTGCAAACTGCACTACTAAAGGGATAAAAACTTTTATATAGTCACTAGTCAGGAGTAGCAGTGATTCACAGTTATACTTGAAAAAAAAAAATGCTTTTTAATCTAAACTTTTAACTTGTTCAATCCTGAATCTGACCTATGACTAATGTTATCTCTATTATTCATCACTATGCTTTACATATATTTCTGTTATGAGTTTTCAATAGAAAATCAAACTTGTGATTGATTAATTTGAGGAATTTAAGTTACATATAATATTTTGAAGATGAGTTTGGATAGACCACTTAAATAGGACTCATCATGGTAAAGCTGCTTCTGACTAAAGCAGAATATGTATATACTGTTGACTATTAATAAGTGGTATAGAGGCAATAAGGCACAAGCATGTACAGTACTCTGTCTTCTGAAATTATATGAGCAAGGTTACCAGAAAGTTGCAGATAGTGTAGCTAATTGCAATTTGAAGCAAAGCTAATTACCATGTTCAAAAGTTGAGTTTTGTGCTTGTGTACCAGTGTCCTGTATGAAATAAACTGTATACATTCAGATATTGAATAAATATGTATGAATATTCAGCTATTCTATGTTTCATTTATTGACTACTCCTCTTAAAGGGGGTGGGTCTCCTTTTCGTGGTGAAGAGGTTCTCGGTATGAGGAATTGGAACCTTCAGTCTTCCTCCGATCGAACCTAATTACTCCCCAATCATCCCCTTCCCTGTCCCATCATTCCCAGCCGGCCTCTACCATTTCTCCTCTCCCCATCCCTCCCCTTTCCCTTCCTGTTTTCAGCGTTTGGGGTTTTTCCCTCAGGTATTCTAGTTTCTAGGCCAGGGGAAAGGTTCCAGGATCCCTCTAATTCCATTGAGGTCCTTAGTGGTAGTGTAGTTTACCGTGGAATCTCGATTGTCTGGAGAGCCTGATCCATCTCCATTCTACTGCAGGAAGGCTTTGGGTGTCTTTCAGGTGATGAGTGTATCTTTGGAGGCTGCCTGTCAGATTCCAGGAGGTGGTGGCTTTGTGGTGGGTTTCCGATTGCCTTCTCTCTTTTGTCCGCCAAGGTGGCTCAGTAGATGTGAGGGTGCTGTTTCGGCTTGCTGGTTTACCAGCATGGAGGGTAGAGTATGGCATGGGTTCCATGCCGCATCTGCACTACTAGCTGCGCTGAGGTCTTCTTGGGTGCAGAAGGAATATTTATGATCTTTTAATCCTAGGAGCTACCCCTCCATGTTCCTTCCCCCCCTTTTTCTGTCTTTTCTTAAAAGCAAAAAGAAAACTAAGACCTAACCATGGTGTCTCAAAGCCATGAAACTACTACTCCTGGGCCCCCATTCTGTAGCAGCACCCTCTTACGACACTGCCTTGTTACTTGACTATCCTTTGGACTTTTCTAATGCCCATGTATCTTCTGAGGGTGACATTTTGTCGCACGCTTCTGATACTAAGGCTCGACCTGACTCCTTTGACACATCTGACTTCTGCACGTCTTTGACTATGCTTCTGGCTTCTTCCCATACGGTGTTAAGGTTTTCATATCATTCACTAGCCTCAAACGGAGCACCTCTGGTCCTAAATCTAAAGGACCACAACCTTTCTCTCATGACACTGCTTCAAATACCTCTCACTCTACACAGAAAAGACCAACGTGACAAACGCCGAGATCCTCTGTCAACAAATGCAATCATATCCTCTTCAGGAACTCCTTGACACGCAAAGAGCTCTTGTCAAGAATTAGACCCTTTGGTCTCCTTCCTCAGACTGAATCCTACTTACTCCCCCAATCCTCCCATCCCTCCCATGTTTACCTTTCCTCCCCCCTCCCAACCCTCCCGCCCTTTTCCCCATCCCATTAATGCTTTGGGGTCCCTCCCCCCTGGCATTATGGTTTCTAAGGTAGGGAATTATGCTGGAGTTCATCCTCTCCATGATGTTCCTTGGGTGTGGTGTAGTTTGTGCCATGGAATCAAGATAAATTTGGAGCGCCCTGCTGCCGTTCCCAGATTGTTTGAGATGTATTCTCAAGAGCTGCTATCGTTCTGGGAGTTGGCAGCCAAAGGAGTTATGCTTTGTGTCAGGTTTCTGACCACCCTCTCTTTTGTCCACTGAGGTGGTTCAGTAGATGTGAGGTCGCTATCCTGGAGTGCTGGTTTACTGGCGTGACTGATAGGGTATGGCACAGGTTCCATGCTGCATTTGCACTGCTCAAGGTCTTCTCAGATGAGAGGGATGAACTTATGGCCCTTTCACGCTTTCTAGTGGCTGTCCATCTTTTATTTTTCTTAAAAATAATAAAGAAGTACCATTATCAAGGAGTATTCATTCCATGATAATCCTCCTCCTCCCAGGCCCCTTTTTGTTACCACATCCTGTTCTGACCCAGCTTCACTATTGGATCATTCTCCAGACTTTTCCCATACCCCTGTACCTTCTGCTGGTGACACTTCATCACCTGCTCCAGGTGCCAGAGCTCTGCCCATTTCTTCTAGCGCCTCTGCCTCTTGCAAGCCTTTAACTATGTGTCCAGCTTCCCCGAATACGGTATGATGGTTTTCAAATCGCACCGCTCTACTCATCGCCGCCCATAGTACTCACCTAAGCATTTAGAACCATTTGCTGATGATGGTGTTTTGGCGGGGGAGGGCGATGTCTGCTCATTCCACCCAAAAACGACATATATGGGACACTCCACTTCCTTTACAACACATGTTCACGTATTGTAAAGCACATTTATGACACATTGGCTAAAATATATCCTTCTGCTCATTGAATCTCTTAGCACCATAGTTTACAGTCAAAACGAAAGAACAAGCTCATATCTTTCCCATCTATACTTCCACTGAAACATTCATCAAAGTTCACAACAGTGGTATGGTGGTTTTACCACATACCATAGTACAGATGATTTTCAGTTTGCATTTGATGATATGATGGAGCAACTAGCCCTTTCAATGACGCTTCCCTGTTCTCAAGTGGATACAGATTCCCCTAGCTGCTCATGGGCAAGGCTTTTCTTTCCCAGTACAATGCCCCGCTTAACCTTTGACTGCCGTGAACTACCCCATCCTCCATTATACGCAGGCCATTGCCTAGAGGTCCCTTTAAAGTGTTCCCCTACACCCAACATTGTCGAATTGCTGGCACTTTGGAGTCGCCACTAATGCTGAAGATTTGCACCTTCTCAACGGGGGCTCTTTCGTGTGGTGAAGAGTCTCTTGGTCTGAGGAATTACACCTTTTGATCTCCTTCCTCAGACCGAACCTAATTACCCCCCAATCCCCCCTTCCCATCCCGCCTTTTCCTTTCCTCCTGCCCTCCCCATCCCTCCCCTATCCCCATCATGTTTTCAGCCTTTGGTATTCTCCCCACAGGCATTCTAGTTCCTAGGTAGGGGGACAGGTACAGTGGTCCATCCCATTCTGTTGGAGTCCTTGGCTGTGGTATAGGTTTCTGTGTAATCTGGATCACCTGGGGATGTCCCAGTCCCTCTCTTGTCTCCAGGGGGATGGCTTTGGGTATCTTTCGAGTGACAGGTGTCTCTCTGGAGGCTGCCTTTCAGATTCCAGGAGGTGGAGGCCAAAGGAGGTATGCTTTGTGCTAGGTGTCTGGCCACCCTCTCTTTTGTCCACTGAGGTAGCTTGATGGATGTAATGTTGCTATCCTGGATTGCTGGTTTATTGGCATGAAGGGTAGGGTATGGCACAAGTTCCATGCCGCATCTGCACTACTTGCGGTGCTGAGGTTCTCTTGGGTGCAGAGGGAAATTTACGGCCCTTTCATTCCTCCTAGGAGCTATTCCTCCACATCCCCCCCCCCCATGGAGTTCCCAATCCATGTTCTGACCCTACCTCGTTATTTGACCACTCTTCAGACATTTCTAATGCCCCTGTACCTCCTGCTGGTGCCGTTTCATCACCTGCTCCAGGTACCAGGGTTCCACCTGACGCCTTTGATACTTCTGATCTTCGCACTTCTTTGACCATACTTCCAGCTTCTCCCTCTATGGTGCAGCAATTTTTGGATCGCCCGCCCGTCCCATGTCAGATCAACTTTGGTCCCATGCCTAAACGCCCAGGACTATTACCTGATGATACTTCTATGCCTCCTCCTCATTCTACTTAAGAAAAAGTAGGCACACCAACAAACTTCCCTTAGATGCTGTTTTCAAAAATAACACATGTGACTAAGTTTTCTACTCTACGACTGACTTCCACTATTGCCTATCTTTCCGACCATAGTATTGGAAAGGCGCTCCTATGCTATGTTGGTAGAGATATATCCTTTAATGCTCTCAAGAGCAGTACACACATCATCATGGTCCAGAGTGCCAACCAAGGTCACGATCTTTCTCTCCTTACAACCATCGATGCTGTTCCCTGTAACTAGTGAAAAATATCCCACTTCTTAGTTGTCATTACTGCCCCATAGACCATTGTCAACAGAAATTCCAGACATGTGTGTGATGAACATTCTGGCACAGCTCGAACTCCCAAAACGCTCCCCATCGTCAACATAGACACTTAGTCCCGCCCTGCCACACAGAATGACCCCTTGCAGTGTAGTTTCACTTAACTTTTTGACTGCTGCCCTTCTGTTCAAAAAATTTACATTCGTATTGAAAGTTGGATCGCTACACTGCAGCAGTGTCGAAATTGGTGGCGTTTTGGTCGCCCAGCAAAATATTGCAGGTCCATATCCGAATGCCCAGTCTGTGGTGCCAATGACCATACCAATACATCTTGTAGTCTACCTCTCTCTTGCCTTAATTGTCAGGTGGTTTGCATGAAATCTGTTTTCTTAACCCTTTCAGGGTCCGTGCTGTACATCTACGGCTTTACGTTCATGGTCCAAACCGCAGATCTATGCCATGAGCTCAGCTCACTTTAATAAGCTGTAAGTGGTAAATTTGGGCCTAGATATGAGAGAATACATCTTTGTGGTATGTGTGCACCACATAAAACAAATCCTGCTGCACACAGTGCATAATGAGAGAAAAAAAACTGAGACCGTGATTTTCGAATAAAACAGGGAATTTGCAGTGTTTTTCATATGTTTTTTTAGTTGTATTTGTGATTTCTTGGTCTCATTTGATAGAATGGAAGATATACTACAGAAATAGAGATGATTTTGATTGGTATTAGCACTGGAAATGGCTTGAAACTGAACTCAAAGTAGCGGAAATGTTAAATTTTTGTCGAATTCAAGGTAACAAACGACCTCTCACGTCTAATACAAGCCAGCTGGCGAGTCTGATATACATTCACAAATGGGGTGGTGATGATAAATTAGACACATGTGCAACTCTTGGGTATCTTCATTGAGGAAACATTTCGCCACACACTGGCTTTCATCAGTCCATACAAAGGAGAATCTTGAAGAACAGGAGGAGAATGAGGTAATCAGTCCATCAACCTTGAGTCAATGTGGTCAGTCCATCAATCGTAGGTGATGTCAATGTGACACCACCTACGACTGCTGCACCTCTCCTGCCTACGGTTCATAAGCTCCTTCTCCGCACATATACTGTATTCTATTGAAGATTGACCTCTTCAAGGGGGGCTCCTTGGCATGGTGAAGAGGCTCTTGGTCTGAGGAATTAGACCTGTTGGTCTTCTTCCTCAGACCGAACCTAATTACCCCCAATCTCCCCTCCCCTATCCCATCCTCCCCTTTTTCCTTTCCTCCTCCTCCTCCCCACCCCTCCCTTTTGCCCTTCCTCTTTTTGGCCTTTGGGATTTCTCCCACAGGCGCGCTAGTTCCTTAGTAGGGGAAAGGATACCGGGTCAATCCCATTCTTTGAGGTTCTTGGCGTGGCAAAGTTGCCGGGGAATCTGGATCGCCGGGGGATGTCCCGATCCTCCCCCGTACCCCGGGAGTAGCTTTGGGTGTCTTTCGGGCGAGGGGTGTATCTCTAAGCCACCTTTTTCGGTTTCCGGGGGGTGGGGGAAAAAGGAGGTTTTTTTTGTGGCGGAATCCGGCCCCCTCTCTTTTGTCCACTGAGGAGCCCGGCAGATGTGAGGTTGCTACCCCCGGATTGTTTTTTTTTACTAGTAGGGGTGGGGTATGGCACGGGTTCCATGCCATCTGCGCTACTTGGGGTGCTGGGGTCCCTGGGGCGCGGAGGAGATTTCTGGCCCTTTCATTCCCCCAGGAACTATCCCTCCCCTGCCCCCCCCTTTTTTTTTATCCTTTTTTTTTTTTTTTATTTCTTTCTTCTTCTTTTTTTTTTTCTTAAAACAAAAAGAAAAAATAACCAACCCATGGCACCCTTCCATGAACCTACTACCCCCGGGCCACTTTTTGTGCCGCATCCGTTCTGCCCCCGCCTCGTTTTTGGACCATCTTCCCAGACACTCCTATGCCTCTGTACCTATTCCCGGGTGCTGTTTCCTCACCCACTTCGGGTCTGAGGCCTCGACTGACTCCTTCGATTTATGACCTTTGCTCTCCTCGACTTCTTCGCCTCTCCCTCTACATGGGGCAATTTTCAAATCGCCGACCCTTTCCCATTGGCCCAACTTGGCCCCACGCCTAAACGCCAATGAAAATTCCCGCTGATGATACTTCTCCCCTTTCTCGTTCTTTCAGAAACGATCGACATCCTTCACTCCCTTTTCCCACCTATTTTTCGACTGAACAAGGGACTAAATTCTTACTTTAGACCACTTCCTCTACTGCTATTTTTCGACCACATATTGGAAAGGCACTCCTACGCCATGTTGGAAAAGATATTTCTTTTCATCCTTAAGAGCGTACACGCATCATTCCCGTACAGAATGCTCCCCAGGCTCATGAGCTCTCTCGTCTTTCCCATATTGATCTTTTTCCTGTCACTCTGAAAAACATCTTTCCCTAAATTCTGTAGTTTACCGCATTCTGCCCTTACCTATTTCAAACAAAATTTTTCCGACATGTGGCATGACATTCTAAAACAGCGGGAACCCAAGACCCCCCAACCCTCAAGGAGACACTACTTCTTAATCCCCGCGGGCGGACCGATCCCTAGAAATGGGGTCTTTAAAAATTTTTGACACCCCAGAACTCCCATCCCAGTTTATTAGCGGGACATCGGTTAAAATTTCAAAAGGTTCCCTAAACCCCCAAACAGTGTAAAATTGCTGGCTTTTTGGCCATCCATGAAATTTTGCAGATCTACGGAATGCCCATTTGGGGGGAAATACCATTAAAATACTCTTGCAATCGATCTCCCCTTCCCTTTAAACTGTCAGAGGCTCACCCTTCGTACTCCGCCATTGCAAGTCTTTTTAAACGAGGGGGAAAATCCGTTACCTCAAAGAGACAGAAGGCCCCCCCTTATCCCAGGGCATTTCTCACTCCGCCCCCAAAGGGAGACCCCCACTGTTTCTTTTTCCCCCCGTGTTTTAAAAACTCCCCCCACTCTGGTATCCCCTTCACACCCACCCGGGGTTACCTCTCCCCATAGTCACTCCTTACTAACCCTTTTTGCTGCCTGGGCTCAGACTCCCTATTTCCCAACCCTCAGCTTTTCGCTTTTTCGTTTTCTCTTTTCAAAAAGCCTCGTACGACGGACCTCGTACGACACCCCCTCCCAATCGCCTTATTCTAAAAAGTCAAAAAAGGTCCGTTAACACCTCTACCCATCTTCCACCTCCTCTTTTTACCCTCCCTTCTCGCCCCTGGTTCTCCCCCTCTCATGGCTCAGTTACAAGTGAGGGTTTACCCTCCTCCTCGTACTGTACCTTCCCCCCGTTCCCTCCCAAGTTTTTTCCTCTTCTGCCACCTCCCCGGGTTCCCCCTCTTTTTGTCCCCTGCCTGTTTCTCCAGTTCCCTCCACCCCCTTTCACCCCCCCCTACCTTGGGACGCCAAAACAGTTCCAAAAAATTTACCATCCTCCCCCCCCCATTTTCCCAAAATTTCTCCAACGACTCTCTGAATTTCCCAAACACTTGAAGCAATCTCTGAATAATTTCAAACCAAACCACAAAGACACTGTCCACCTTCTCTC
Organism: Cherax quadricarinatus; assembly: GCF_026875155.1. NCBI lineage: Eukaryota > Metazoa > Arthropoda > Malacostraca > Decapoda > Parastacidae > Cherax > Cherax quadricarinatus. Next base: position 2,515,744 of record NC_069414.1, on the reverse strand, counting down.
TTTCTCTCTCCTCCTTTCCCTCTGCGCAAACCCCTTTTTTCACAGTGCACCGTTCCTTTGCTGCTTGAACGTTTTCCCCTGCCTCCCCATGTGGACTTTTCTAACCCCCTATCCGTAGGAACCCCTTACCTCGGATTTCAAATCTTTATCATTGCCATCAGGGCCCATTTACAGGGGGTATACGCGGCCTCATGGGGAAGGGTGACTTCAGATGTTATCCCCATTTCCCCTGTTGGTGTTTGCTTACAGGAACCAAATTGCACTCTGCTGTTATTTCCCCCTCTCAGGGTATAATTTACTGTATTTTTCAGACCTTTTCCTGATGGGACCTTTAAGAAATGCCCCTTTTTCTACACTAATCCCTACCATCCTATTTGTCCAAATTCGCTGCATTACACAGCACCCCCTACCACTTTCTAGGGGTATAGCTCTGTTTTTTATACCTCCCCTTCTCGGGATTATCTATTTCCGGGAATTTCCTTTCCTTGTTTCGTCATTACGCCACCGATTCTGTTATTGGGGATTTTTTAAAGCCCACCATTTCCTCTGGGGGGGGTCTCACTGTGATTTCCCCCGGAAATTTATTTTGAGCTTTTCTTTCCACCCCCCCCCCCTCCAGTTTTAAAAACAGGTACTCACCCCTTTTGATCCTCGGACCCATACTCTCTCTTTCATCGATCTTTCAGTCGCCTTCCTCCGCCGCATTAGACTTCACTGGTCTTTCCCCGGACTTTCATGACAGTGATCTTTCCCAAACATTCTTACTTTCCCTTTATATTCCCACCTCTTCCCACCCCACCTGGCAATTAATCGGGGAAATTGGAAAACCTTTTCTCACCCTAACGTTTTTAAAGAGGTTTCCCTTTTTGTCCTCCCCTCGATGAGCTTTTACACCCCTTTTTCGTCCTCCGTTTTTCACCACAGCTTCTCATTTTACCCCCAAAATTTGGGGAGGCATTCTCGAAATGCGTGCCTTTGGGGTCTCCCGCTGGGGCTCTGCAGTACGTTTGAAACGCCTGCATGGGGCAGGGAATGGACAATAAAACCACAGAGAATCCTTTAATTTAAAAAAGAAGATGCATCCTGCCGTGTCATCCGGGTGCAAAAAGCACTTGCTGGCAAGATTTTGTCTCCACCATCACCTCGCTTCCTTATGATGCATCTGGAAAAAAGTCGAAAACTGAGTGGAAATATTTTCCTGACCCGGCTCCTGTTCTGCGGTTGCCGGATTTATAACAAACCCACTAGAGTTGCCAATGAAATTGGCAAAACATCGGTCCGATTTCCAGGGACTCCATCTATGCCCCATTTTTTTCCTCAAAGTCTCCAGAGAGTTGCACCCTTTGGGCTTTCTTCTCTCAGAGAAGAACGTATAATGTGCCCCTTTTACCTTCAAGAACTGAGGCAAAACTCTCAGCTTGTCGATCATCACAGTGGGCCAACGACTTTTTTAATTTTATGCTAAACTTTTTCACATCAGCCCTTGCGTCCTATTACGCCTTTTCAAACTTATTTTGGGCCAAGGATTTTTCCACAGCTGGGAAATCCCCCCTTGTTTCCCTTTCTGCAAAACCCGGCACTACGGGACATAACCCCCCACTACGTCCCATTGCCTACCATGCAGTTGGCAAGTAATGGAACGCCTAGAAATAGATTTAGGGGTATTTTTGGGACACAAACAGTCCTCCACTCGCCAAAATGGCTTTCGAAGGGACTTTTACCATAGCCCCTTACTACCTGGGAAGTAGTCGTAAAGCCTTTTGCGAATAAAACCCCTCAGTTTTTTGCCAATTTTTTGACCTGAGAAGCATAGACAAAATTGGAGTAAATATTTTTGGCCCAAGCCCCTCCTTAGCCTTTGAGGCAACTCCCTCCTTCCTTAAGAAATTTTTAACTGAAGGGTTTTTGTGTTGGGTTTTAAAAATGTGCTTCCCCCGACTTTTTCCAAGCTGAAGGGGTCCCCCCGGGGTGTTTCTGACACAACACTTTTTCTCCTTGCTATTAATGTTGGCCTCTAGCTTTCCATAAATATTTTTCCCACCTTTTGTTGATGACTTCGCTATTGCCTGTGCAGGCGCTTACTGTCACCTCATTACAGTTTCTCTCCAACATGCATCGACCGTGTTTTCCAATTGGCCCACCACACATGGGTTTAAATTTTCCAGCACTAAAACCCACCAAATTACTTTCACTAGATGCTCTGTCATCTCCGATCATCCTTTGTACCTCTATGGCTCCCGTATCCCTGAACGTGATACAGTCAAGTTTCTGGGCCTCCTCTTTGATTGTAGGTTATCCTGGAAACCTCACATTACCTCTCTGAAGGCAACTTGTCACAGCCGGCTGAACCTTCTTAAAACCCTTGCTCATCTTTCATGGGGAGCTGATCGTCGAACCCTCCTTCGCCTACATTCCACCCTTATTTTATCGAAACTTGATTATGGTGATCAGATCTATTCAGCGGCATCTCCTGCTACTCTCTCTAGCCTTAACCCCATTCATCACCAAGGATTACGTTTATGCCTTGGTGCTTTTCGCTCTTCTCCTGTCGAGAGCCTCTATGCAGAAGCGAACGTTCCATCCTTATCCGATCGCCGTGATGCCCATTGCCTTCGCTACTATGTACGCTCTCATGATCTCCGCAATCCTTCCATTTATAGAATGGTCACTGATGTTAGTAGACATTCTTTATTTGTTCGCCGCCCCTGTTTACTCCAACCCTTCTCTCTTCGCCTTCATTCGCTCTTGTCTTCTCTTCAACTACCACCTTTCTATGTACATGTAGCATCTCACTTTTCCCTACCCCCCTGGGAAGTTCCAGCTGTTCGAGTCTGTTCTTTCTCCCTCCCTTGCTCGAAAGCCCAACTGTCTACGGTCGCTTCCCGCTCTCTTTTTCTTGACCACTTTCACTCTCATTCTCATGCCATTGCTGTGTACACAGATGGCTCTAAGTCTTCTGACGGCATAGGATTCGCAGCAGTGTTTCCGGACAGCGTTGTACAAGGGCATTTACTATCTTCGGCTAGTATTTTTACTGCTGAATTATATGCCATCCTTACAGCATTTATCCATATTGCATCTATGCCTGTGTCATCATTTGTGGTTGTCTCAGACTCCCTTAGTGCTTTACAGGCTATACCTCTTCAAGGGGGGCTCCTTGGCGTGGTGAAGAGGCTCTTGGTCTGAGGAATTAGACCTATCGGTCTTCTTCCTCAGACCGAACCTACTTACCCCCCAATCTCCCCTCCCCAATCCCATCCTCCCCATCCTCCCCTTTTTCCTTTCCTCCTCCCCCTCCCCACCCCTCCCTTTTGCCCTTCCTCTTTTTGTCCTTTGGGATTTCCCCCACAGGCACGCTAGTTCCTGGGTGGAGGAAAGGATACCGGGGTCCATCCCATTCCGTTGAGGTTCTTAGCGGTGGCGTAGTTTGCCATGGAATCTGGATCGCCTGGGATGTCCCGATCCCACTCCGGTATCCCGGAGTAGCTTTGGGTGTCTTTCGGGCGATGAGTGTATCTCTGGAAGCCACCTTTCGGATTCCGGGGGTGGTGGCCGAAGGAGGTATGCTTTGTGGCGGATATCCGGCCGCCCTCTCTTTTGTCCACCGAGGTAGCTCGGCAGATGTGAGGTTGCTATCCCGGATTGTTAGTTTACTAGCATGATGGGTAGGGTATGGCATGGGTTCCATGCTACATCTGCGCTACTTGTGGTGCTGAGGTCCTCTTGGGCGCGGAGGGAGATTTCTGGCCCTTTCATTCCTCCTAGGACCTATCCCTCCCCGGTCCCCCCCTTTTTTTTTCTTTTTTTTATTTTTATTTTCTTTTCTTCTTTCTTTTTTTTTCTTAAAAACAAAAAGAAAGAAGTAACCTAACCATGGCAGCCCTAGTCCATGAACCTGGTACCCCCGGGCCCCTTCTTGATACCGCACCCCGTTCTGACCCCACCTCGTCTTTGGACCACTCTTCAGACATTCCTCATGCCTCTGTACCTATTGCCGGTGCTGTTTCCTCACCCGCTTCAGGTACTGAGGCCTCGACTGACTCCTTCGATTTATCGGACCTTCGCTCTCCTCTGACTATGCTTCCGGCCTCTCCATCTAATGTTCGGCAATTTTCAAATCGCCGACCCGTTCCACGTCGGACCAACTCTGGTCCCACGCCTAAACGCCAACGACAATTACCTGCTGATGATACTTCTCCACCTTCTCGTTCTTCTCAGAAACGATCGACACGTCCTTCACTACCTTTTCCACGCTCAGTTTCAGACTGAACAGTGGACAAATTTTCCCTTTC
>NC_069414.1:2495266-2510952 GCF_026875155.1 Cherax quadricarinatus | reverse complement strand
AGGGGGGTTTTTTTAAATAATTTAAATGGGTTTGTAAGAGAAGAAATGCGAGGGTCTTGGCAAGAGGCGTGAGTTAAAAGTAAGAATCACACATAAAGTGGAGTTGTCACAGTTGCTTTTTTGCTGATGACACTGTGATCTTGGGAGATTCTGAAGAGAAGTTGCAGAGGTTGTGGATCAATTTGGTGGGGTATGCAAAAGAGAAAATTAAAAGTGAATGCAGGAAAGAGAAAGGGTTATGAGGATAAAAAGATTAGGTGATGAAAGATTGGATATCAGATTGGAGGGAGAGAGTATGGAGGAGGTGAATGTATTCAGAATTTGGGAGTGGACATGTCAGTGGATGGGTCTATGAAAGATGAGGTGAATCATAGATTGATGAGGGGAAAAGGGTGAGCGGTGCACTTAGAAGTCTGTGGAGACAAAGAACTTTGTCCTTGGGGGCAAAGAGGAGAATGTATGAGAGTATAGTTTTACCTACGCTCTTATTTTGGGTGTGAAGCATGAGTGATGAATGTTGCAGCGAGGAGAAGGCTGGAGGCAGTGGAGATGTCATGTCTGAGGGCAATGTGTAGTGTGAATATAATGCAGAGAATTCATAGTTTGGAAGTTAAGAGGAGGTGTGGGATTCCAAAACTGTTGTCCAGAGGGCTGAGGAGGGTTGTTGAGGTGGTTCGGACATGTAGAAGAATGGAGCAAAACAGAATGACTTCAAGAGTGTATCAGTCTGTAGGGGAAAGGGAAAGGCGGGGGTAGGGGTCGGCCTAGGAAAGGTTGGAGGGGGGGGGTAAAGGAGGTTTTGTGTGCGAGGGGCTTGGACTTCCAGCAGGCATGCGTGAGCGTGTTGATAGGAGTGGAATGGAGACAAATGGCTTTTAATACTTGACGTGCTGTTGGAGGGGTGAGCAAAGTAACATTTATAAAGGGGAAATTCAGGGAAACCGGCAGGCCGGACTTGAGTCCTGGAGATGGGAATACAGTGCCTGCACTCTGAAGGAGGGGTGTTAATGTTGCAGTTTAAAAACTGTGATATACGCTCGTTTTCGTTAATTATCTCGGAAGTAAGTTATTCATTCATTTTCTTAAAATAGCGGCATTAATAATAATAGGAATGCAATTAATTTCACTGACAACATAAAAAAAAACCATAAAAGGACTCCAGTGGAATTAAGTCACTTAGATTTTTTTGGGTTATCTTAGGTTCTCTACACATATGCTGCTATGTCTAATAATCTATGTAACTGTAGTTGTTGTTTGTTTGGCTAACTTATTGAAACTTGGGCAATGTGTGATGGAAGAGGCTTCTTAACATAAAGCATAAATGAAAGAAATTGGACAATAAATAAAAGAGTTCACTTCTCAGCTATTAGCCACCCCCGAGCGGTATTTTCATAGATTTTTATGGTTGTATTCTCATTTTTTGGTCTCATTGATAGAATGGAAGAATATTACAGAAATAGATATGATTTTGATTATTTCACAGTGAAAAGTACCTAGAAATTGAGCTCAGCTCAAAGTAGCAGAAATGTTTTGATTCTTTGCCAGTGTTCAAGAGTAAAGGAATGACGTCACCGTCCAATACGTGTCCATTTGACCAGTCTGATACACAGTCACGAATGGGTTGACATTATTTATACAAATTTTTACAATAATGAGGGACTCTACATAACATAAATCATGTATTTTTTGTGTGAATAAAAAATCAAACTGGAAGCAAGAGTAATATAAAAGGGGCCTGGAGACATGACTAATGAACAGAGAAAATGCTATTTTAGTTCCCGGAATGTCTGCATTGTTTATTCTGGATCCTATTTTGAAATTGGCATCTGTTGAAATTTGTGTGAAATTGGCCAAATTGCCAATATCTGACCAATTTTTTGGGTGGTTGAAATAGGTGAATGGGCAGTTTTTTGTACTCAGTTGACAGAATAGAATTAAGTAAGTTTTTTCGGGTATAACAAAACCCGTTACATAATTTATCATACATAGCAAATTTTAGAGAACCTAAAAACCCCCAAAAAAGTCAAAGTGATTATTTCCTTGGAGCCCTTAAAGACTATATTTTTAATGAAAATAAACCAACTACCTTTTTTGTATAAAAGCCAGAACAACAAAGATTTTGCAAAAACCCCTTGCAAGATCTTTTCTTGAAAGACTTGCACTGAAGAAAAGGTTCACTGCGATTTGTAAAAACCCTTGCTGAATTTAAACAGCACTATGGAAGGGAATACTATGAAATGCTATGAGTTTGGTAGACAGAGAAAGGGAAAAGGGGCCAAAAAGGGGGTTTAAAATTGGGTTAAATCGCCGTGCAAAGTATCCCTTTGGGCTAAGCGTATTTAACCAAACCACTGTGTAATCTGGATTCACTAATCCAGCCCCTAAGGCCCCAATGATGCCGAACTTTTTGATGGCTGACATGTATTTAATGTAGTTTTAACCCTTGACTGTTGCAACCCCAAATCCTGAGGTGTCTCCTGGTTTGCAACCCCCCCCCCCCAATTTTTTTTTTTTTTAAAAATGAAGAGAATCTTTTCCCAATTGTAAGACCCCAAAAGAAAAATTTGATGAAAATTGATGGAAACTCTTTCGCAAATTTAGCGACCTCCCCAATATTCGAATTGCTGGTTTTCCCCACTTTGACCCCTATTTTCGGCAAATTTCCCCATTTTTCCAATCCCCAAACTCATGCTATTTTTTTAGAACTCCTTTTTTTTCTATCGATTGGTAAAAAAAAACCCCCATTTACCGTTTTTCAACACCCTAATGTGGCAGAAATTTGCAATTTGGCCTTTCACAAAAATTAAAAAAAATACAATTTCAAAATGGGCCAGAATGAACAATGCAGACTTCCCGGGCTCTAAAAACATTTTCTTTTTTATCAGAAATTTCAGGCCCCTCTGATATTACTCTTGCTTTTATTTTAAATTTTATTCAAACAAAAATAAAAGATTTATGTTATGCAGACACGCAATATTGTAAAAATTTGTTAAATAATGTCAACCCATTCTGACTGATATTAAAATTTGCTACTTGGACATTTTTGGAAAAGCATCATTTGTTTATTTTTAAAAATTTAGAAAAAATCAAACTTTCCCCTACTCTGAGCCCCATTTCAAGGTTTTTTCATAGAAAAACCAAATCAAAATCACATCTATTTTTAAAGATGTTTTCCATTCATCAAATGAGACCAAGAAAATGAGAATACTCCATAAATACTATCGAAAATAGCCACAAATTCGGCTTTTAAAAAAAAAAAAACAGTCTTTTTTTTTTTCTCATTAGCACGCGTGCTCGGGTTTTTTTTTATAGGGTGCCATGACCACACAGCCCTTTCTTCACATGGGGGCCCCTACCGGGTTTTTTTTGCTTGATTTGAACCGCAAAATTTTGTGATTTTTTTTTTTTTTTTTTTTTTTTTCAACAAGTCGGTCGTCTCCCCCCGGGGCGGGTGCCAAAAAAAAGAAAGAAAATCCCCAAAAAAAAAATTTCTTTCATCTCATTAACCTTTCACCACACTCAACATTACACTGTTTTTTGCAGAGGTGCTCAGAATATAACGTTTAAAAGCAATACGTATAGAGATACAAAACAATCCCCCCCAAACGAATATCCAAACCCCTCCTTTAAAGTGCAGGCTTTGAACTTCCCATTTCCCGGACTCAAGCCCGACTATATGAAAAAAAACCCGGGTTTTTTCCCCTGAATCCCTTCACAAAAATATTACCCTGTCACCTAAAAAGATCGTCAGGCCCCAAGATCATTCGTTCCTTCACTCCTATCTAACCGTCATGCACGCTTGCTGGAAGTCCAACCCCCTCACCCACAAAACCCCCTTTCCCCCCTTTTTTAAACCCCTTTCGAGGAACCCCTACCCCTCTTTTTCCCCTATAGATTTATATGTTTTCCCATGTCTTTTTCTTTGATCCATTCTCTCTAAATGACCAAACCACCTCAAAACCCCTCTTTGCCCTCGACTAATGTTTTATTAATCCAACCTTCTCCAATTTCCACACTCCAAATTTTCGCTTATTTACACCACCATTCCCCCTTAGACAGGACTCCCCACTCCCCTTCAACCGTCCCCTCGCTGCTGCATTTCCACCCAAGTTTCACTCCTATAAGAGTGTTGGTACTACTATATTTCTACTTTCCTTCTTTGCCTCCATAGATAACTTTTTTTGACTCACATAACCTCAACGCACCACTCACCTTTTTTCCTCTCAATTCTATGATTCACCTCACCTTCAAAAATCCCATCCGTCACGTCCTCCCAAGATCTGAAAACATTCACTTTCCATACTCCCCCCCCAAATTTGATATCCAATTTTTCTTTTATCTAAATCATTTATCCCCACACCTTACTCTTTTCTATTTTTCACTTTAACTTTCACCTTTACAAAAATCTCAAACTCACCCACTAACCTTTGAATTTTTCTTTAGAATCCCCCTAAGCACGATCATCAGCAAAAAGTAACTGTGTAAACCCATTTTGAATTGTTTCCCCCAAATTTAACCCCACCCCTCTCCCGAACACCCTAGCTTTTACTTCTTTTCAACCAAACTATAAAAATATTAAAAAAACCATGGGGACATTTCAATCCCTGTCTAAGACTCTTTTTCCGGGGAAATATTCTCCCTCTTTCTACACACCCCAACCTAGCCCTCACTTCCTCAAAAGCTCTTTCAGCATTTAGTAAATTACCAAACCCATTCCAAAACTTGCAAATCTGCCACATTGCTCCCTATCCACTTTCATATCCTTTTCTAAAACATAAATGCAATAAAAACTTCCCTACCCTTTTTCTAAATATGTTCAATTATGCTTCAATGTAAACACTTTATTCACATCCCCCCCCCCACTGTGAAACCCCTTGTTTGCCGCAAAATTTTACATTCTTCTTACCCCTAATTCTTCAATTAAACCCCACCGTTTCTTTTCCGGTATACTCAGTAAAATTTTCCCTATAATTTTTACAATCTCTTTTGTCCCTTTCCCTTATATAAAGGGGCTATACATGCTCTCCGCCAATCCTAGGGACCTTCCCCCCTTTCATACATTTATTAAACAAAAAATACCAAACCCCTTAACACTATAACCCCCCCTGCTTTTAACATTTCTGTCATGACCCCTCAGTTAGCTGCTTTACCCCCTTTCAAATTTTTCGTAATGCCTCACGACCTCCACCACCTTACAGTTTCTCTTCTTTCCCCCAAAAAAATGGTATACCTCCCCGGCCCTGCATGAAATTACCGCCCCCCTTCTTCCTTTAAAATTTTAAAAATTTTCCCCAAAAAATTCTCGCCTTTTACCTAATCCTCCCTCTCCCCATCTACTAAACCCCCTACTCTGTTTTTAACTGACAATCCATACTTTCCCTAGGCTTTCTTAAATTGTTTAACTCCTCCAAAATTTTTCTTATTTTTTTAAAAATTTTTGACAGTGCCCCCCCCACCTTTTTATCTGCTTCCTTTTTCACCTCTCCCCCTTCCTTCACCTTTCTTTTATCCCATAAACTTTGCTCTTTTTAACCTTTTTCTTTTTAAAAACCCTCGTAAGCTACCTTTTTCTCTTTTTATCACACCCTTTATTTTTCATTCCACCATATACGTCAAAAACGGGGCTTGTAAGACGTTATAACGACCAAAAAAGTATAGGGTTAAAGTTTTCCTTTTTTCCATTGCTAAGTGTAAAAATGATTTTTAAAGTTCTTAATCTGGGTGCTTTAGATGAGCCCTTTTTGTATATTGATACTGAAACCCAGGGGAAACTTTGTTAATCTCAGGTCAGAAAAAGACTTTTAAGGGGTTTCTCGTAATGTAGTTATTGATTTTGCTCTTGAAGCAAGGGCAAGATGTTTTAATAGGAAGAATTAATATGGAAACAGCAAAAAGTGGCTAAAAAAAGGAAAAAACAAGATAGAGTGAACTAGAAATAAAAAATTTTAAAAGTATTGTTTAAACCCTTCGGGGTTTACGGCCCCCCTCCCAGACTGTTCTCGGGTCGAAAATTTTAAAAAAAAAAAAAAAAATTTTTATGAAAAGATAAGAGTTTTATTTTAATCTTATAGGCCAAAAAAAATTTTTACCCTCAAAAACTTACCCAGATTGGAGGCGTGAAGTTTACAGAACATGACCGGCATACAGAACATCAGCGACTGGGTCACCGGTTTTTGTTTTTTGTTTTTTCGGTATTATTTTCATTATTTTTTTTATTTTTTTTCCCTTTAAGTAACTTTTAGGCCTGTGAGACCAATATGAGACTATTTTTTAAGTTTTTGTTCTTCATTTACTACCAATAAATGCACAAACATGTTGCATGTATTGTTTATAAAGTTGTTTACACACCAAACGAATGAAATGTTTTTTTTTCTATTTTTTTATATTTTATATAACATATACAGTCACAGGAATGTTTTTTGAAGTTCTGCAGCCCTTGGGAAATCTTTGAAACATGGGTCATGCACAGTGGGTTTTACACTCTTCACCATAAAACGAGTCTTCTGCGTTGTTGTGGGCATTTTTTTTTTTTGTATGTGCTGACGAACACCTCTTCCCAGCCTTTTTTTGAAAACGTGCAGGCAGTTGTTCAGGGGAAATGATCACCAGTTTTTTTTGAGTAAGGAGTTGCGAAATTTTTGTGGGCAGTTTTCTTTTTCAGGTTTGCTCCCTTTGGGACTTAATACATTTTTTCTGATTAAAGACAAACAAAATTTGCCATATAGTGGTTTGTTTCTGGGCCCATCTTTTAAATTTATAAGCATTGGATGGAAATTCCCGAAGATGGAAAAAAAAAGTTTAGGGGACCACTTATAACTCTTGCAACAAATCAAACAAACCCAATTGCATGTCACATTTGTCCACGAGGCTATTGAAGGGTAATCATTTCTCTCATATCTGTTGCCGTGTTTGTCATTTGTTAGGGTGAAAAAGATGCAACATTGACATCTCGTTTGTCAGCCACTGAAATGCCATGATTCATTTGGGAGCAAAGCCTGTACCCACATTACAAGTGTCAGCGTCAAACCGGACTTTGTTTCGGGTTTGCACCACGGCCACACCACTGTCATGTTCACTCGAAAAAATCACTATGAAGGGCTTGTGTACCAGTTTCAGTTTTTAATATATGGCCCCCTTTCCAAGGTATGGTTCTTTTATTTTTCTAACCACTCACCGAGATGCCCAATAACTTCCTGTATTTTGCAATGTATAAATTCCCTGTACACAATAAAAGCCCAAAACAAGACCATGAGCATCACAAAGCACAAAAAATTTTTACCAAAGCATTTCCCCTTTTTGGGATGTACCGCTTGAATGAGAGTCTTCCTTTGAAAGAATCAAAACTCATCAATAACAAGCTTCCTGATGGGAATAAAAAATCATATTGAATTTCTCTTTCGTACACAAATACATTCCAATCTTATATAACCTGTCTTTTGTCAGATGGTTTTGTCTGAGAAATGAAAATACAAATAGGCAAAAATTGATTCACTGGCATTATTTCATTTATTCCTGGGGTTGCAATCAGGCGGTCTGTTGACCAGTATGATTTCACAGTGTTCTTATACACATGTGGCGTAAGCATTATTGTGGCAAAGAAAAGATACATCTCAGCCACAGTTGTCTCCTTCCACTGGTGTAGACGTGATTTTGGTGAAAGTATTTGTTTCCCATGGTGTAATCAAAGTATCTGTTGCTTTCCTGACAATAAGTTCCATCAGGGGTTCGTCAAAGAATAACTCAAAACATTCCAGTTCACTGACATTGTTCCCAAGTGCACAGATGGCCGTATTCCACTTTGCCTTTCATCAAACTGATGGGGATTTGGAACAAAATTGGCAGCTTCCTACCAATCCCAGGTGTGGTCTGCTGGTGAGTACTGGAATATTGACAGGTGGTTGTGGTTGTGGTTGTGGAGGTTATGGTTGTGGAGGCTGGTGTGGTGGGTGGGTGGGGGATGGTGGCCTTTGTTGTAGATCAGCTGAGGCAGTGGCAGTGGGTGGCAGCATGGCCCACTGCTGGTGCCTCATGGCCGACACCACACTACCACCACCATGCACATTTTCCATCCCAAATGCAACACTATCATCTTCATTTTCACTATCTGTTCCTGTTGTACAGCCACGGGATGTACTCCTTCCCCTTGGAATAGCATATGGCACACTACCAGAGCGCATATAGCGTCGTATATACTGACGCTTCACTTGAGAATACTCCACTTCACTATCGCTACTGGAACTGTTCAAGACCTTGGAGTTCATATTCACTATCACTATCATCACCAATGCTGACATCTGAGTTCCGGGATATGGGAAAATAGGAGTTTCCTCTTTGGTTCTTGTACAACTGAGTGTGAACAAGACGGCCCAGCATCAGAGGTGGAAGGTCGTCTGGGTTTTCCTCACTAATGACCATAATACAAGTATTATGGTCATTATTTTCAGTCACAACCTCATCTAAACCTTGAAACTCATCTTCACTGGCATTTCCATCTCTATTAGAACATGTCACTGGGAACAAAAGTGTCCCAATTGGCCAAGGAGTGATGTTTCTTACCGCAAGGTTGTGGTGAGCAAGGTGTACTAAAATGGCATTCCCACAATGGCCACTGGGTCCCAAAATTTTTTTTCCAAACCATGCACACTCACCACACAGACCCATTCTCTCACATCTAGGCCTACCAGCTGTTTCCCGCTTGATTTTAAGGCACTAGAATTTATGTGTACTAGAAACATCAATAAACCCTGGCGCATAAGCCATACTAGTACGTCGGAAACCTGAAAGGGTTAAAGTGATCACTTTTGGATGTTTGCCGAGACTCTCAATACCTACAAGGAGTTAATGGTGTGACTGACAGTACTCCCCTAGTTGTACTTAACATTAGTTGGGGTTTTGCGGGGTTGAGTCCGAGCTCCTGGACCCCGCCTCTTCACTGATCGCTACTAGGTCACTCCCCCTGAACTGTGAGCTTTATCATACCTCTGTTTAAAGCTATGTATGGATCCTGCCTCCACTACATCGCTTCCAAACTATTCCACTTACTGACTACTCTGTGGTTGAAGAAATACTTCCAACATCCCTGTGTTTATCTGTGTCTTCAACTTCCAACGTGTCCCCTTGTTCTGTGTCCAATCTCTGGCATGACTGTTAGTGGTGATGATAGCAACTTGATAAGCTTTAATACTGAGTGAAACTTTGTGAGAATAATGTTCTCTGCAAACTAATTTCTAATGAATATTTGCTTTGAAACAGCTACAGTATGAGAGAGTGAGTGAGTGAGTCACAGTCAGAGAAAGAGTCAGAGAATCAAAGAGAGGGAGAGAGAAAATCAGAGTATCAAGGAGAGAGAGAGAGAGAGAGAATCAGAGAGAGATAAGAGGAGTGAGTAATATAAAAAAAGGCACAATTCTGTGACTGGAACGATACACAAATAACCCGAAACATAGAAGAGAGGAGCTTACGATGACGTTTCGGTCCGACTTGGACCATTTACAAAGTCACAAGTCGGTCCAAGTCGGACCGAAACGTCGTCGTAAGCTCCTCTCGTCTATGTGGGGTTATTTGTGTATATCAGAGAGAGATTTCCCTACTCACATCTCTGGCTTCTCCCTCATCCCAGTAGTGAGTGATCTGTTAGAAGGTATAGTCACTTGTCAACCCCTTGGCTATGTTGGATCATCTGACCATAAGGTTGTCTTAACAACACTGAAGATTCCAGTAGAACAATGTGAGAAATCTACATTCACAACCTGGCTGTGGGAAAGAGGAAACTAGCTGACCCTTTGCTCTGAACTCACCCCCCTCTGATTGGAATACTCTTCTCCAAGGTGATGTTGACAACTAGGGAATGCTTTCAAAAAATGCTTTCCTTAATCTCCAACAAGAAAAATGTTCTTCATCGGCAATATGTGACGAAGCTTACAGATCACCTGGGTTTCATCTTCTGCTGTCAAGGCTTGGAGAAGATATAAGAGGCATCCCACTATCTTTTAAACAGGATCCTGCACAAGCAAGTCTGTTGGCAAATGGGAGAAGCCCCAATGTGGGCCATCTCTAGATGGGAGGCTGACACAAAAAGAAAGCGGGCATCGATAGAGTGGGCTCTAAAACCTGGTGGTCCTTAGATAAGGACTGACAAGGTTACTCAACTGATGAAGTTATTCCACCTCTAAATCGGCAGGATGGGACCATCTCTTCTAGCAGTCAGGAGAAAGCTGCCCCTTTTGCCAAATACTGTTGCCAAGATGCAAGTTCCTAACCAGAAAGGGAACCTCCTTGACTAGCTACAAGAACTGTGTCAAAGTGTCAGTGGTGATGATAAAACAGGATGAAGTGCTCTTTTCCTTAAATCACTGGACCAAGAAAGGCTGTGGACCCAGATAAGTTGAGCCCCAAGATTGTTGAGAAGATGTGCAGACCAGCTAGAAAACACCTAGCTGTCTGGACATCAGTCAACACTGCCTAGCACAGTGTAAGTGGTCTTTACTGTGAAAAGAGGCAAATGTAGTCCCTGTTCACAAAAGAAGAGCAGAGCAGAAATCAACTGCAGACCAGTTTCATCCTTTGTCAGTCACTGGCAAGATTCTTGAAAAAATAATCTCACGGCAAATAACAGTTTTTTTTCAACTACAGTGGAACCTTGAGTGTCCCAACATAGGAGGTTTTTGAGATATGAGCCATCTCTCGGTCGATTTTTTGCTCTGAGTTTAAAAGGGCCAACATCCGAGTTATGAGCCAACTCCCCCCGCTTCCCCCTCAGCTTGCACACCTCACTTGTAAAGTAAAAAGGACCAAAGTGCAACTAATGTGACATTTATTGTGGCAACGTTTTTGCTCTCCAGGAGTTTATCAAGCCATTAAAACAATACATGGACACAGAGGGTATAAAAGGCTCAGAGTGAGGTGAATACTAGTGAGGTACCATTTCGATGTTCACTAGTGGTAGTAGTAGGGGTAGTGAAAAAAGTATACAGTATGGTAGAGCAATAATTCAAGCACCACGAACCATCATGCAGGAGTTTACACTATACCCTGTGGGGGCTGTGACAAGATTTCGTAGGTGAAACAGCCAGAAACCTCGACACCCGCCTCAATGAACACATTTACGCATGTAGGAACGATAACCTGAACAACGCCTGTGTTACAACACCAGAAATTCCACCAATCATCTCATGAAATTCCGAGACGCCCAATTAGTGATCAAAGTAACTAATTTCCGCAGACGCAAGTGCCTCGAATCAGCACTGATCGCTGTTTCGAATACAATTAAACAAAAAACGGCAGCTTCACTATCTCCCAAGTCTTAGCAAGAATCCTCCTGAAAACAGTTTAAAACCCCGCCATCACATTCTCTCCTGTTATACTACACAAAGCACAGAGAGTGAACACTGAAACAAGCTGCCTCATTCCAGTTTATATTTGTCCCAACCTATTTTTTGTACCCAAGTAATGCTTTTATATCCTTTTACTCATGTACGAATTATTGCTCTACCATATTGTATTCTTTTGTCACTACCCTACTACTACTATACCACTAGTGAACATCGAAATGGTACCTCACTAGTATTCACTCACTCTGAGCCTTTATATACCCTCTGGTCCATGTATTTTTTGTAATGGCTTGATTTAAAGCTCCTGGAGAGCAAAAAGTTGCCCCCAATAAGGGCACATTATTGCACTTGTGTCCTTTTACTTTACATATTTTCGGTAATTCTACCAACTTTATTACACACCTCACTTGTTTTTCTGTGATTTCATGCTTTAATTCCATGGAAATCATCCTTTTTTTAGCAGCACTCTTTAACTTACTTCTTAGGACCCATGCTTAGAAAATGAAATTTGGCAAATGTCTATAAAAAAATATAAGCAAAGCATGAAGAAATACTCCCACACCAGGGGGAAACAGTGCACTGAATTGGTGGCATTCTGAAGCTTCTCATTATTATTATATTTTTTTATTATTATTATTATTATTATTATTATTACATATGTATTATCATATATTATTA
Source organism: Cherax quadricarinatus (assembly GCF_026875155.1). NCBI lineage: Eukaryota > Metazoa > Arthropoda > Malacostraca > Decapoda > Parastacidae > Cherax > Cherax quadricarinatus. The sequence goes on along the minus strand of NC_069414.1, from coordinate 2,498,944 downwards.
TTATTTTATTATTATTTTTTTTATTTATTATTAAGGCCAATTAAAAAAATTTAAAAAAAAAATTTACATTCATTCCTCCATATGTCCCGAAGGCTTTAAAGTAAAAAACTGAATTACCCTTTCAAGTGAGAAAAAATTATCCCAGGGTTTAATGGGGGTTCCGACCCTATAAATGTTATTTGAATAACAGAAGCAGAAGTATAAAAAAATGTCTATTCAATTATAAAAGTTTGTGTGTGGAGTAAGCTGCACCAAAAAAAATTAAATTAATTTAGGGATAGTTGTTACCACAGGGATGTTAAAAAATTTTAAGTATTCTGTTGTTCTTCTCTACATGGAAATAAATTTAGTTTGGGGCCCGGTTTTGGAAAAAGGGGGCCTTTAATTCAATTTGAATTTGATTATATTAAACAATTTAGAATAGAGGGAAATTATTCAGTTCCACGTGAAAATATAAGTTAAATATAAGGGTGGTAAAAATTATTAACTTCCCCTTTTTAAGGCAAATTCTTTTGTTATGTTCTTAATTGAACATTTTCACAAAAAAGATCACCATAAAGAAGCTGAAGTATAAATATGGGAAACGTTATGAATTTCCCCCTTGAACAATACCTAATCTTTTGGGATTTACGGGGTTTATTATTTAAAATTTTTTTTTTGAATTTAAATTTCCCCCCTGAATCAACAGAAAAGGGAAGGTAGGAAAGAGAGTAGTGGGAAAATTTTTTTTAAACCATTTTTAAAAGCTTTTAAGAAGCAAATTTTAAAATCATAAAATAAAGAAAGGTGAATAAACCTTGTCAAGTATTTTATGGAAAAAAATTTTTAATACTAATTATAATTCGTTAAAAACAATGGTTTCAGTAAACTACCCTTAATAATTGGGAACTTGGGAAATTTTAAAACCCCTTTAGCCCTTTTAAATCCAAAAGAAAGGCCTCTTAGCTATTAAACTTTATTTAAGCATGTATGGGAACCCCCCTTACCTTTAAAAAGGGGGAAAGCACCATCTCGGCTTACTGATTTTTTTTAAAACTTAAAGGGGGTTTGGTAAAAAGATTTCCCTATTTTTTAATCTTTTATTTGGGGGGGTTAAAAGGAACATGATTTCTCTTTAATTAAAAGGAACCCCATAATTTAAAAATTAAAGAAAATTCAAAATATACCCCCGGTTTAACATTCTATCTTTTTAAAAATGGGGGCCAAATTATTTTACTGGCTAAGGACTTAAGACAAATGGTTTTCCTATCCTTAAGATGTATTTTTTAAAATAGGGAATCACTTCCCCCTTTATAAAAACAATTAAAAATTTCCAAATTTCCCCAATTTTCAATTTATAATTATTTTTATAATTTTTTATTATTTTTAGAATAATAATAAAATTTAAAAATAAAGAGGAGTTATTCCCCAAATTAAAGGTTTTTTGCCTGGTTTAATGAAAAAGTTTTTTTTTGGGGGGTTTAAGGGGGGGAAAAGAAAGGGATTGGGGAGGGGTATTAATTAGGGGAAACAAATACAAGAATATGAAGAAAGTTAAACAGGAGAGAAATTTTATAATTCAAGGAAATGTGAAAGGTTAGTTGAAATGGGTTATTGTAACAATTTTTGACCCAGAAAGGAGAAGTGAGAGGAAGAAAATTTTTGATAGATATGTTGAGTACGAGGATTGAATAAAGGGAGAGAAAGGTTTGGGGGTTTCAAGTAAAGTTGGGTGAAATGTTGGGAGGAGTTTATGAAATTTTGGGGGGGCAGGAATTAAGGGAAAAGGGAGCTTATTGAGGTTGGAAAAAAAGGGGAAAAAAAAACTTATTTTATGAAAAAGGGAAATAAGAAAAGGGATGTATAGGTAAAAAATTTTTTTTTAGATGGGGGTAAAGTTTATGGGAGGCTTAGGGTGAATGTTTTAAGGGGGAAAAAAATTGGTTTTAAATTTTTGAAAGAATTAGAGGCAAGCCAGAAGGGATTGGGAGAGCAAGAGCTTTAGAGTGAGTAGGGGATGTGTAGCCCAAAAATTTTTTACATTAAGCATAAAAGGAACGTATTTAGATAAAGGAGGGAAGTTTTCATTGCATTTTGGGATTTAAAAAAGGGCATATGATAGAGTGGATAGGGGAGCAATGGGGCAGATGTTCAATTTATGGAATGGGTAAAATTTACTAATTCTGTAAGTTTTTATGAGGATAGTGGGGCCGGGTTTTAGGGGTGGGAAGAGGGGGAGATTATTTCCCTAATAAAATTTGTCTTAGACGGATGTGTAATGCACCATGGTTTTTTAATATATTTATAGAGGGGTTTTAAAAAGAAGTAAATGCTGGGTTTTGGGGAGAGGGTGGGATTAAATTATGGGGAATCAAATACAGAAGGGAAATTTGACACAGTTACTTTTTGCGATACACGGGCTTATGGAATCAAAGGAAATTTTGAAAAGGTTATGGATGAGTTTGGGAGAGTGTAAAGGCAAAAATTGAAAGTAACATAGAAAGAGTATGGTGATAGGGTCCGATATTTAGATAAAAAAAAAATTTGGAATCACATTCGAGAGAGGGAGTAGAAAGAAGGAAAGTTTTCAATATTTTGGATTACATGTCAGCGGATGAGTTTATGAAGGATATTTTTAACCCTAGAATTAAAGGGAAAAAAAGGGTAGTCTTGCTTTGAGGAAAATTTGGGGAGGCAAAAAAAAAAATCTATGGGGGCAAAAAAGGGGAAATTTATGAAAGATTGTGGTACCAAACCCCTTACTGGGTGGAAACTGGGGATGAAAGCTGCAGTGAGGAGGCGGTTGGAGGGAGTGGGGAGTCCTGTCTAAGGGCAGTATGTGTTTTTTAAATAGTTTGCAAAAATTCGGAGTGTGAAAAATTTGGAGAAGGTGTGGATTTAAAAAGTATTATCAAGGGCTAAAGGGGTTGTTGAAGCATTTGGTCATTTAGAAAATGGGGAACATATAAATCGTAGGGGAAAAGGGAAAGGCAGGGGAGGGGGCGTCCTCAAAATGGGTTTGGGGGGAGGGGGTTTTTGTTGGTTCCCTTTTTCACTTTGATGGTATGGTTCTCTCTTCATGTTCGGTGGGGGTGCTTTTAAATAAAACCCCCTTTTAAAGTCTAGGATAATGCTTAATTCTATTGGTTGTCCCAGTTAGAGAATCTTTTACCAACCCTCTTAAAAGGTTATTAAAACTACAGGTACCATCCACTTATGACAAGCTTGGTTCCAACCAAAAACCCATCATAAATCAAAATGGACGTTTGTCAACCTTTGAAAATTGCTGAAAAACTGGGTAGGTTTAATGTCAAAAAGTTTCCTATATAAAAAATACCTAAAAAATACTGTAATGTAATGTAAAATCATTTTTTCATTCTTTTTTACAAATTTACTTTTATTTTATATTTTAATTTTTTTATTATGTATATAATGTTACATGGTACTGAACTGTATTGTAAATTTTACATCACATTGTATCTATGTTCTTTTTTTTATGTATTGTCGACACAGTGGGGGAAAGGAAAAAACCATGGAGTGTCATCCTGCCAGTTTGTGTAACCTATACCCTAAGTAAAGAGAAACAACTCGGAACATGTGTAATTATCCAGCTGGGTGCTGGGTGGGCCCGGTGGGTGGCTGGGGGGTTGGCTGACTGAATGTGGCTGTCTTTTTCTTTCTTCCCCCTCACCCTTTTCT
>NC_069414.1:2459897-2494766 GCF_026875155.1 Cherax quadricarinatus | reverse complement strand
CTCCCTCTCTCGAATGTGATATCCAATTTTTTCTTTATCTAAATCATCTGAGACCCTCATCACCATACTCTTATCTATGTTCACTTTCAACTTTCTGCCTTTACACATACTCCCAAACTCATCCACTAACCTTTGCAACTTTCCTTTAGAATTTCCCATAAGCACAGTGTCATCAGCAAAAAGTAACTGTGTCAATTGCCATTCTGTATTTGATTCCCCATAATTTAATCCCACCCCTCTCCCCAACACCCTAGCATTTACTTCTTTTACAACCCCATCTATAAATATATTAAACAACCATGGTGACATTACACATCTCTGTCTAAGACAAACTTTTATTAGGAAGTAATCTCCCTCTCTTCCACACACCCTAACCTGAGCCTCACTATCCTCATAAAAACTTCACAGAATTTAGTAACTTACTACCTATTCCATAAACTTGCAACATCTGCCACATTGCTCCTCTATCCACTCTATCATATGCCTTTTCTAAATCCATAAATGCAATGAAAACTTCCCTACCTTTATCTAAATACTGTTCACATATATGCTTCAATGTAAACATTTGGTCTACACATCCCCTACTCACTCTAAAGCCTCCTTGCTCATCCACAATCCTACTCTCTGGCTTGCCTCTAATTCTTTCAATAATAACCCTACCGTACATGTTTCCTGGTATATTCAGTAAACTTATTCCCCTATAATTTTTACAATCTTTTTTGTCTCCCTTCCCTTTATATAAAAGAACTATACATGCTCTCTGCCAATCCCTAGGTACCTTCCCCTCTTTCATACATTTATTAAACAAAAATACCAACCACTCTAACACTATATCCCCCCCCCCAGCTTTTAACATTCCTGTCATGATCCCGTTAGTTCCAGCTGCTTTACCCCCTTTCATTCAATGTAATGCCTCACGCACCTCCCTCACACTCACATCCTGCTCTTCTTCACTCCTAAAAGATGTTATACCTCCCTGGCAAGTGCCTCCCTTTCTTCATCGACATTTAAAAGTTCCTCAAAATATTCCCGCCATCTACCCAATACCTCCAGTTCCCCATCTATTAACTCCCCTACTCTGTTTTTAACTGACAAATCCATTTGTTCCCTTAACTTGTTAATCTTAACTTGTTAATCTCACTCCAAAATTTTTTCTTATTTTCATCAAAATTTCTTGACAGTGCCTCTCCCACTATCATCTTCTCTCCTTTTGCACTCTCTCACCACTCTCCTCACCTTTCTTCTACTCTCCATATACTCTGCTCTTCTTATAACACTTCTGCTTTGTAAGAACCTACCTTTTTCTCTTTTATCCCACCCTTTACTTCATCATTCCACCAATCCCTCTTCTCTCTTCCTGCACCCACCCTCCTATAGCCACAAACTTCTACCCCACATTCTAATACTGCATTTTTAAAACTATTCCAACCCTCTTGAACCCCCCCCACTACTCATACTTGCACTAGCCCACCTTTCTGTCAAACATTGCTTATATCTCACCCTAACTTTCTCCTCCCTTAGTTTATACACTTTCACCTCTCTCTTACTTCTTGTTGCCATTTTCCTTTGTCCCATCTACCTCTTACTCTAACTTTAGCCACAACTAAATAATAATCCGATATATGATTTGCCCCTCTATAAACATGTACATCCTGAAGCCTACCCATCAACCTTATACCCACCAATACATAATCTAACAAACTACTTTTATTACGTGCTATATCATACCTTGTATACTTAATTATCCTCTTTTTCATAAAATATGTATTACTTATTACCAAACCTCTTTCGACACAGCTCAATTAAAGGCTCCTCATTTTCATTTACTCCTGGCACCCCAAATTTACATACTACTCCCTCCACAACATTTCTACCCACTTTAGCATTGAAATCCCCAACCACAAGTACTCTCACATTTAGTTCCAAACTCCCCATGCGCTCACTCAACATATCACAAAATCTCTCTCTCTCCTCTACACTTCTCTCTTCTCTAGGTGCATAAATGCTTACTAATAATCCACTTTTCACATCTAACCCTTATTTTACTCCACATAATCCTTGAATTAATACATTTATATTCTCTCTTTTCCTGCCATAACTTATCCTTCAATATTATTGCTACTCCTTGTTTAGCTCTAACTCTATTTGAAACCCCTGACCTAATCCCATTTATTTCTCCCTACTGAAACTCTCCAACCCCCTTCAGCTTTGTTTCACTTAAAGCCAGGACATCCAGCTTCTCATTCATAATTTAGGGAACTGAAGCTCACTCATTATTATTATTATTATTATTATTATTATTATTATTATGTTTCTAATATAAAATAATAATAATAATAATAATAATAATAAATGGAGAGGTAGAGGTATTGGGAAGATGGAAGGAATATTTTGAGGAATTGTTAAATGTTGATGAAGATAGGGAAGCTGTGATTTCGTGTGTAGGGCAAGGAGGAATAACATCTTGTAGGAGTGAGGAAGAGCCAGTTGTGAGTGTGGGGGAAGTTCGTGAGGCAGTAGGTAAATGAAAGGGGTAAGGCAGCCGGGATTGATGGGAATAAAGATAGAAATGTTAAAAGCAGGTGGGGATATAGTTTTGGAGTGGTTGGTGCAATTATTTAATAAATGTATGGAAGAGGGTAAGGTACCTAGGGATTGGCAGAGAGCATGCATAGTTCCTTTGTATAAAGGCAAAGGGGATAAAAGAGAGTGCAAAAATTATAGGGGGATAAGTCTGTTGAGTGTACCTGGTAAAGTGTATGGTAGAGTTTATAATTGAAAGAATTAAGAGTAAGACGGAGAATAGGATAGCAGATGAACAAGGAGGCTTTAGGAAAGGTAGGGGGTGTGTGGACCAGGTGTTTACAGTGAAACATATAAGTGAACAGTATTTAGATAGGCTAAAGAGGTCTTTGTGGCATTTATGGATTTGGAAAAGGCGTATGACAGGGTGGATAGGGGGGCAAAAGTGGCAGATGTTGCAAGTGTATGGTGTAGGAGGTAGGTTACTGAAAGCAGTGAAGAGTTTTTACGAGGATAGTGAGGCTCAAGTTAGAGTATGTAGGAAAGAGGGAAATTTTTTCCCAGTAAAAGTAGGCCTTAACAAGGATGTGGATGTCACCGTGGTTGTTTAATATATTTATAGATGGGGTTGTAAGAGAAGTAAATGCGAGGGTCTTGGCAAGAGGCGTGGAGTTAAAAGATAAAGAATCACACACAAAGTGGGAGTTGTCACAGCTGCTCTTTGCCGATGACACTGTGCTCTTGGGAGATTCTGAAGAGAAGTTGCAGAGATTGGTGGATGAATTTGGTAGGGTGTGCAAAAGAAGAAAATTAAAGGTGAATACAGGAAAGAGTAAGGTTATGAGGATAACAAAAAGATTAGGTGATGAAAGATTGAATATCAGATTGGAGGGAGAGAGTATGGAGGAGGTGAACGTATTCAGATATTTGGGAGTGGACGTGTCAGCGGATGGGTCTATGAAAGATGAGGTGAATCATAGAATTGATGAGGGAAAAAGAGTGAGTGGTGCACTTAGGAGTCTGTGGAGACAAAGAACTTTGTCCTTGGAGGCAAAGAGGGGAATGTATGAGAGTATAGTTTTACCAACGCTCTTATATGGGTGTGAAGCGTGGGTGATGAATGTTGCAGCGAGGAGAAGGCTGGAGGCAGTGAGATGTCATGTCTGAGGGCAATGTGTGGTGTGAATATAATGCAAGAATTCGAGTTTGGAAGTTAGGAGGGTGCGGGATTACCAAAACTGTTGTCCAGAGGGCTGAGAAGGGTTGTTGAGGTGGTTCGGACATGTAGAGAGAATGGAGCGAAACAGAATGACTTCAAGAGTGTATCAGTCTGTAGTGGAAGGAAGGCGGGGTAGGGGTCGGCCTAGGAAGGTTGGAGGGAGGGGGTAAAGGGAGTTTTGTGTGCGAGGGCTTGGACTTCCAGCAGGCATGCGTGAGCGTGTTTGATAGGATGAATGGAGACAAATGGTTTTTTAATACTTGACGTGCTGTTGGAGTGTGAGCAAAGTAACATTTATGAAGGGATTCAGGGAAACCGGCAGGCCGGACTTGAGTCCTGGAGATGGGAAGTACAGTGCCTGCACTCTGAAGGAGGGGTGTTAATGTTGCAGTTTAAAAAACTGAGTGTAAAGCACCCTTCTGGCAAGACAGTGATGGAGTGAATGATGGTGAAAGTTTTTCTTTTTCGGGCCACCCTGCCTTGGTGGGAATCGGCCGGTGTGATAATAAAAAAAAAAATAATAATAATAATAATAATAATGATAATACATATGTAATAATAATAATAATAATAATAATAATAATAAATATAATAATAATGAGAGCTTCAGAATGCCACCAATTCAGTGCACTGTTTACCCTGGTGTGGGAGTATTTCTCTCATGCTTTGCTTATATTTTTTTATAGACATTTGGCCAAATTTCATTTTTCTAAGCATGGGTCCTAAGAGAGTAAGTGTAAAGGACTGTGCTGACTAAAAAATGAGGATGATTTCCATGGAATTAAAGCATGAAATCACAGATAAACAAGTGAGGTGTGTAATAAAGTTGGTAGAATTACCGACAATATGTAAAGTAAAAGGACACAAGTGCAACTAATGTGACATTTATTGTGGCAACGTTTTGCTCTCCAGGAGCTTTATCAAGCCATTACAAACAATACATGGACACAGAGGGTATATAAAGGCTCAGAGTGAGGTGAATACTAGTGAGGTACCATTTCGATGTTCACTAGTGGTAGTAGTAGTAGTAGTGGTAGTGACAAAAGTAATACAATATGGTAGAGCAATAATTCGTACATGAGTAAAAGGATATAAAAGCTATTACTTGGGTAACATAAAAATAGGTTGGACAAATATAAACTGGAATGAGGCAGCTTGTTTCAGTGTTCACTCTCTGTGCTTTGTGTAGTATAACAGGAGAGACTATGTGATGGCAGGGTTTACTGTTTTCAGGAGGATTCTTGCTAAGACTTCGGAGATAGTGAAGCTGCCGTTGTTTTGTTTAATTGTATTCGAAACAGCGATCAGTGCTGATTCGAGGCACTTGCGTCTGCGGAAATTAGTTACTTTGATCACTAATTGGGCGTCTCGGAATTTCATGAGATGATTGGTGGAATTTCGGTGTTGTACACAGGCGTTGTTCAGGTTATCGTTCCTACATGCGTAAATGTGTTCATTGAGGCGGGTGTCGAGGTTTCTGGCTGTTTCACCTACGAAATCTTGTCACAGCCTCCACAGGGTATAGTGTAAACTCCTGCATTGACTGGTTCGTGGTGCTTGAATTATTGCTCTACCATACTGTATTACTTTTGTCACTACCACTACTACTACCACTAGTGAACATCGAAATGGTACCTCACTAGTATTCACCTCACTCTGAGCCTTTATATACCCTCTGTGTCCATGTATTGTTTGTAATGGCTTGATAAAGCTCCTGGAGAGCAAAACGTTGCCACAATAAATGTCACATTAGTTGCACTTGTGTCCTTTTACTTTACAAGTGAGGTGTGCAAGCTGAGGGGGAAGCGGGGGGAGTTGGCTCATAACTCGGATGTTGGCTTGTAACTCAGAGCAAAAAATCGACCGAGAGATGGCTCATATCTCAAAAACCTCCTATGTTGGGACACTCAAGGTTCCACTGTAGTTGAAAAACACTGTTATTTGCCGTGAGATTATTTTTTCAAGAATCTTGCCAGTGACTGACAGGAGTGAAACTGGTCTGCAGTTGATTTCTGCTCTGCTCTTCTTTTTGTGAACAGGGACTACATTTGCCTCTTTTCACAGTAAAGACCACTTACACTGTGCTAGGCAGTGTTGACTGATGTCCAGACCAGCTAGGTGTTGCTAGCTGGTCTGCACATCTACTCAACAATCTTGGGCTCAACTTATCTGGGTCCACAGCCTTTCTTGGTCCAGTGATTTAAGGAAAAGATGCACTTCATCCTGTTTTATCATCACCACTGACAACTTTGACACAGTTCTTGTAGCTAGTCAAGGAGGTTCCCTTGCTGGATTAGGAACTTGCATCTTGGCAACAGTATTTGGCAAAGAGGTCAGCTTTCTCCTGACTGCTAGAAGAGATGGTCCCATCCTGCCGATTTAGAGGTGGAATAACTTCATCAGTTGAGTAACCTTGTCAGTCCTTATCTAAGGACCACCAGGTTTTAGAGCCCACTCTATCGATGCCAGCTTTCTTTTTGTGTCAGCCTCCCATCTAGAGATGGCCCACATTTGGACTTCTCCCATTTGCCAACAGACTTGCTTGTGCAGGATCCTGTTAACAGATAGTGGGATGCCTCTTATATCTTCTCCAAGCCTTGACAGCAGAAGATGAACCTAGGCTGATCTGTAGGCTTCGTCACATATTGCCGATGAAGAACATGTTCTTGTTGGAGATTAAGGATGCATTTTGTGAAAGCATTCACCTAGTTGTCAACATCACCTTGGAGAAGAGTATTCCAATCAGAGGTGGTGAGTTCAGAGCAAAGGGTCAGCTAGTTTCCTCTTTCCCACAGCCAGGTTGTGAATGTAGATTTCTCACATTGTTCTACTGGAATCTTCAGTGTTGTTAAGACAACCTTATGGTCAGATGATCCAACATAGCCAAGGGGTTGACAAGTGACTATACCTTCTAACAGATCACTCACTACTGGGATGAGGGAGAAGCCAGAGATGTGAGTAGGGGAAATCTCTCTCTGACTATACACAAATAACCCGCACATAGACGAGAGGAGCTTACGACGACGTTTCGGTCCGACTTGGACCGACTTGTGACTTTGTAAATGGTCCAAGTCGGACCGAAACGTCATCGTAAGCTCCTCTCTTCTATGTGCGGGTTATTTGTGTATCGTTCCAGTCACAGAATTGTGCCTTTTTTATATTACTCACTCTCTCTTACTCTCTCTCTGATTCTCTCTCTCTCTCTCTCTCTCCTTGATACTCTGATTTTCTCTCTCCCTCTCTTTGATTCTCTGACTCTTTCTCTGACTGTGACTCACTCACTCACTCTCTCATACTGTAGCTGTTTCAAAGCAAATATTCATTAGAAATTAGTTTGCAGAGAACATTATTCTCACAAAGTTTCACTCAGTATTAAAGCTTATCAAGTTGCTATCATCACCACTAACAGTCATGCCAGAGATTGGACACAGTAACAAGGGGACACAGTTGGAAGTTGAAGACACAGATGAATCACAGGGATGTTAGGAAGTATTTCTTCAACCACAGAGTAGTCAGTAAGTGGAATAGTTTGGGAAGCGATGTAGTGGAGGCAGGATCCATACATAGCTTTAAGCAGAGGTATGATAAAGCTCACAGTTCAGGGAGAGTGACCTAGTAGCGATCAGTGAAGAGGCGGGGTCCAGGAGCTCGGACTCAACCCCCGCAACCTCAACTAGGTAAGTACAACTAGGTGAGTACTGTCAGTCACACCATTAACTCCTTGTAGGTATTGAGAGTCTCGGCAAACATCCTAAAAGTGATCACTTTAACCCTTTCAGGGTTTCCGACGTACTAGTATGGCTTATGCGCCAGGGTTATTGATGTACTAGTACACATAAATTCTAGTGCCTTAAAATCAAGCGGGAAACAGCTGGTAGGCCTAGATGTGAGAGAATGGGTCTGTGTGGTGAGTGTGCATGGTAGGAAAAAATTCTGGGACCCAGTGGCACATTGTGGGAATGCCATTTTAGTACACCTTGCTCACCACACCTTGCGGTAAGAAACTCATCACTCCTTGGCCAATTGGGACACTTTTGTTCCCAGTGACAGTTCTAATAGAGATGGAAATGCCAGTGAAGATGAGTTTCAAGGTTTAGATGAGGTTGTGACTGAAAATAATGACCATAATACTTGTATTATGGTCATTAGTGAGGAAAACCCAGACGACCTTCCACCTCTGATGCTGGGCCGTCTTGTTCACACTCAGTTGTACAAGAACCAAAGAGGAAACTCCTATTTTCCCATATCCCGGACTCAGATGTCAGCATTGGTGATGATAGTGATAGTGAATATGAACTCCAAGGTCTTGAAAACAGTTCCAGTAGCGATAGTGAAGTGGAGTATTCTCAAGTGAAGCGTCAGTATATACGACGCTATATGCGCTCTGGTAGTGTGCCATATGCTATTCCAAGGGGAAGGAGTACATCCCGTGGCTGTACAACAGGAACAGATAGTGAAAATGAAGATGATAGTGTTGCATTTGGGATGGAAAATGTGCATGGTGGTGGTAGTGGTGGTGTCGGCCATGAGGCACCAGCAGTGGGCCATGCTGCCACCCATGCCACTGCCTCAGCTGATCTACAACAAAGGCCACCATCCCCCACCCAACCACCACACCAGCCTCTACAACCACAACCTCCACAACCACAACCACAACCACCTGTCAATATCCAGTACTCACCAGCAGACCACACCTGGGATTGGTAGGAAGCTGCCAATTTTGTTCCAAATCCCCATCAGTTTGATGAAAGGCAAAGTGGAATACGGCCATCTTGTGCACTTGGGAACAATGTCAGTGAACTGGAATGTTTTGAGTTATTCTTTGACGAACCCCTGATGGAACTTATTGTCAGGGAAAGCAACAGATACTTTGATTACACCATGGGAAACACAATACTTTCACCAAAATCACGTCTACACCAGTGGAAGGAGACAACTGTGGCTGAGATGTATCTTTTCTTTGCCACAATAATGCTTACGCCACATGTGTATAAGAACACTGTGAAATCATACTGGTCAACAGACCGCCTGATTGCAACCCCAGGAATCAGTGATATAATGCCAGTGAATCAATTTTTGCTACTATTATGTATGCTTCACTTCTCAGACAAAACCAGGTCTGACAGAAACGACAGGTTATATAAGATTAGGAATGTATTTGTGTATCTGAAAGAGAAATTCAATATGCATTTTTATCCCATCAGGAAGCTTGTTATTGATGAGTCTTTGATTCTGTTCAAAGGAAGACTCTCATTCAAGCGGTACATACCAAGCAAGAGGAAATGCTTTGGTATAAAGTTGTTTGTGCTTTGTGATTGCTACAGTGGTCTTGTATTGGGCATTATTGTGTACACTGGAAGTTATACATTGCAAAATAGCAGGAAGTTATTGGGCATCTCTGGTGATGTGGTTAGAACAATGATAGAACCATACCTTGGTAAGGGGCATATATTATAAACTGAAAACTGGTACACAAGCCCCTCACTCAGTGATTTTTTGCGAGTGAACATGACAGATGTGTGTGGCACAGTGCGTGCAAATCGTAAACATATGTCCAGGTTTGACGCTGACACTTGTAGATGTGAGGTACAGGCGTTTGCTGCCAATGACATCATGGCATTTCAGTGGCATGACAAACGAGATGTCACACTGTTGTCATCAGTTCACCCTAACGAAATGACAAACACTGGCAAGCAGCATAGTGAGAGTAATGATTACACCTTCAATATGCGCTCAGTGGACAAATGTGACATGCAGATTGGGTTTGCTGATTGTGTTCGCAAGAGTTATAAGTGGTACCTAGAACTCTTTTTCCATCTTCTGGACATTTCCATGCTCAATGCTTATAATATGTATAAGATGAGGACCAGAAACAAACCACTATATGGCGAATTTTGTTTGTCTGTTATCAGACAAATAGTATTCAAGTACCAAGGAGCAACACCTGCAATAGAAAACTGCCCACTAAATTATCGACAACTACCTTATCATCTGAAGCATGGTGATCACTTCCTGATACAACTGCCTGCTACTGCTTTCAAGAAAAAGGCTAGGAAGAGGTGTTACGTCTATGCACATACAAAAAAAAAAAATGCCCACAACAACGCAGAGACACTCGTTTTATGTGTGAAGAGTGTAAAACACCACTGTGCATGACACCATGTTTCAAAGAGTTCCACAGGCTGCAGAACTTCTAGAAACATTCCCTGTGACTGTATATGTGTATAAAAAATATAGAAAAATAGTAATAAACAACATTTTATATCGTTTGAGTGTGTAAACAACTTTTATAAACAATACAGTGACAACAGTGTTTGTGCAGTTATTGTGTAGTAAATGAAGAACAAAAACTTACAAAATAGTGCTCATATTGGTCTCACAGGCCATAAAAGTTACTTGAAAGGAAAAAATAAAAAAATAATAGAAAATAATACCGAAAAAACTAAATAAACTAAAACCGGGTGACCAGCAGTCGCTGATGTTGCTGTATGCCGGTCATGTTCTGTCAACTTCACGCCTCCATATCTCGGTAAGTATTGATGGTAAAAATTTTTTGTTTGGCCTATAAGATTTAAAATAAAACTCTTATCTTTTCATAAGAATTATTTTTTTTTTTTTTAAATTTTTCGACCCTGAGAACATGTCTGGGAGAGGGCCTGTCAACCCTGAAAGGGTTAACACTATACTGTTAAAATGTTTATTTCTAGTTCACTCTCATCTTGTCTTTCCTTCTTTATGTAGCCACTGTTGCTGTTTCCATATTAATTCTTCTCTATATAAAACATCTTGTCTTCCTTCAAGAGCAAAATCAATAACTACATTACAGGAGTAACCCTTAAAAGTCTTTTTCTAGACCTGATGATTAACTAAGCTTCCCTGGTGCTCAGTATCAATTATACAAAAATTGGCTCATCTAAAGCAGCCAGATTAAGAACTTTCAAAATCAGGTTTATCACTTACGCAATGTGAAAAAAGGCAAACTTTAACCCTATGACTGTTTTGGTCGTATATATACGTCTTACAAGCCACCGTTTTTGACGTATATATACTCATAAATTCTAGCGGCTTCAAATCAAGCAGAAGAAACCTGGTAGGCCCACATGTGAGAGAATGGGTCTGTGTGGTCAGTGTGCACCATATAAAAAAAATCCTGCAGCACGCAGTGCATAATGAGAAAAAAAAAAATGACTTTTTTTAATTAAAATGCCGAATTTGTGGTCTATTTTCGTATAGTATTTATGGATGCATTCTCATTTTCTTGGTCTCATTTGATAGAATGGAAAACATCTTATAAAAATAGATGTGATTTTGATTGGTTTTACTATGAAAAAACCTTGAAATGGAGCTCAGAGTAGGGGAAATGTTTGATTTTTGCTAATGTTTAAAAGTAAACAAATGATGTCATTTTCCAATAAATGTCCAAGTAGCAATTCTAATATGCAGTCATGAATGGGTTGACATTATTTATACAATTATTACAATATTGCAGTAGTCTGCATAACAGTAAATCTTCTATTTTTTGTTTGAATGAAAATTTAAAATAGAAAGCAAGAGTAATATCAGAGGGGCCTGAAGATGTGACTGATGAACAAAGAAAATGTTATTTTAGAGCCAGGAATGTCTGCATTGTTCATTCTGGACCCTATTTTGAAATTGTCATATTTTTTAATTTTTGTGAAATTGGCCAAATTGCAAATTTCTGACCACATTATTGGGTAGTTGAAATCGGTAAATGGGCAGTTTCTTATACTCAATCGATAGAAAAAATGGAGTTCTAAAGAAATAGCTATGAGTTTGGTCGATTGGAATAATGGAATTAGCCGAAAATAGGGCTCAAAGTGGGTGAAATCAGCAATTCGTAAATATTGCTGAGGTCGCTAACTTTGCGAAAGAGTAATTCCATCAATTTTCTATCAAATTTCATTCTTTTGGTGTCATTACAATTGGGAAAAGATTCTCTATCATTTCATAAGAAAAAATAATTGGGGGGGGGGGGGTTGCAACACCAGGAGACACCTCAGGATTTGGGGTTGCAACAGTCAAGGGGTTAAAACTACATTAAATACATGTCAGCCATCAATAGTTCGGCATCATTGGGACCTGTAGGGTGCTGGATTAGTGAATGCCAGATTACACAGTGGTTTGGTTAGAATACGCTTAGCCCAACGGCGATACTTACGCATCGGCGATTTAACCCAATTTACACCCCATTTTTGGCCCATTCCATTTCTCTAGTCTACCAAACTCATAGCTATTTCACTAGTATTCCTTCCATAGTGCTGTTTAAATTCAGCAAGGTTTATACAAGTGCTGCAGTGAACCTTTGCTTCAGTGCAAGTCTTGCAAGAACAGATCTTGCAAGGGTTCTTGCAAGATCTGTTGTTGTTTCTGGCTTGTTATACAAAATGGCTAGTTGGTTTATTATGCATTAAAACATGATAGTCTTTAAGGACTCCAATGGAAATAAGTCACTTTGACTTTTTGGGGTTATCCTAGGTTCTCTACAAATATGCTGCTATGTATGATAATCTATGTAACTGTATTTGTGTATACCTGAATAAACTTACTTAATTCTATTCTGTCAACTGAGTACAAAAAACTGCCCATTCACCTATTTCAACCACCCAAAAAATTGGTCAGATATTGGCAATTTGGCCAATTTCACACAAATTTCAACAGATGCCAATTTCAAAATAGGATCCAGAATAAACAATGCAGACATTCCTGGAACTAAAATAGCATTTTCTCTGTTCATTAGTCATGTCTCCAGGCCCCTTTTATATTACTCTTGCTTTCCAGTTTGATTTTTTATTCACACAAAAAATACATGATTTACTGTTATGTAGAGTACTGCATTATTGTAATAATTGTATAAATAATGTCAACCCATTCGTGACTGTGTATTAGACTGGTCAAATGGACACGTATTGGACGGTGACGTCATTCCTTTACTCTTGAACACTGGCAAAGAATCGAACATTTCTGCTACTTTGAGCTGAGCTCAATTTCTAGGTACTTTTCACTGTGAAACTAATCAAAATCATATCTATTTCTGTAATATATCTTCCATTCTATCAAATGAGACCAAAAAATGAGAATACAACCATAAAAATCATATGAAAATATACCGCTCAGGGGTGGCTAATAGCTGAGAAGTGAACTCTTTTATTTATTGTCCAATTTCTTTCATTTATGCTTTATGTTAAGAAGCCTCTTCCATCATACATTGCCCAAGTTTCAATAAGTTAGCCAAACAAACAACAACTACAGTTACATAGATTATTAGACATAGCAGCATATGTGTAGAGAACCTAAGATAACCCAAAAAAATCTAAGTGACTTAATTCCACTGGAGTCCTTTTATGGTTTTTTTTTATGTTGTCAGTGAAATTAATTGCATTCCTATTATTATTAATGCCGCTATGTTAAGATATGAATGAATAACTTACTTCCGAGATAATTAACGAAAACGAGCGTATATCACAGTTTTTAAACTGCAACATTAACACCCCTCCTTCAGAGTGCAGGCACTGTACTTCCCATCTCCAGGACTCAAGTCCGGCCTGCCGGTTTCCCTGAATCCCTTCATAAATGTTACTTTGCTCACACTCCAACAGCACGTCAAGTATTAAAAGCCATTTGTCTCCATTCACTCCTATCAAACACGCTCACGCATGCCTGCTGGAAGTCCAAGCCCCTCGCACACAAAACCTCCTTTACCCCCTCCCTCCAACCTTTCCTAGGCCGACCCCTACCCCGCCTTCCTTCCACTACAGACTGATACACTCTTGAAGTCATTCTGTTTCGCTCCATTCTCTCTACATGTCCGAACCACCTCAACAACCCCTCCTCAGCCCTCTGGACAACAGTTTTGGTAATCCCACACCTCCTCTTAACTTCCAAACTATGAATTCTCTGCATTATATTCACACTACACATTGCCCTCAGACATGACATCTCCACTGCCTCCAGCCTTCTCCTCGCTGCAACATTCATCACTCATGCTTCACACCAATATAAGAGCGTAGGTAAAACTATACTCTCATACATTCTCCTCTTTGCCTCCAAGGACAAAGTTCTTTGTCTCCACAGACTTCTAAGTGCACCACTCACCCTTTTCCCCTCATCAATTCTATGATTCACCTCATCTTTCATAGACCCATCCACTGACATGTCCACTCCCAAATATCTGAATACATTCACCTCCTCCATACTCTCTCCCTCCAATCTGATATCCAATCTTTCATCACCTAATCTTTTTATCCTCATAACCTTACTCTTTCCTGCATTCACTTTTAATTTTCTTCTTTTGCATACCCTACCAAATTGATCCACCAACCTCTGCAACTTCTCTTCAGAATCTCCCAAGATCACAGTGTCATCAGCAAAGAGCAACTGTGACAACTCCCACTTTATGTGTGATTCTTTATCTTTTAACTCCACGCCTCTTGCCAAGACCCTCGCATTTACTTCTCTTACAACCCCATCTATAAATATATTAAACAACCACAGTGACATCACACATCCTTGTCTAAGGCCTACTTTTACTGGGAAATAATCTCCCTCTTTCCTACACACTCTAACTTGAGCCTCACTATCCTCATAAAAACTTTTCACTGCTTTCAGTAACCTACCTCCTACACCATACACCTGCAACATCTGCCACATTGCCCCCCTATCCACCCTGTCATACGCCTTTTCCAGATTCATAAATGCCACAAAAACCTCTTTAGCCTTATCTAAATACTGTTCACTTACATGTTTCACTGTAAACACCTGGTCCACACACCCCCTACCTTTCCTAAAGCCACCTTGTTCATCTGCTATCCTATTCTCCGTCTTACTCTTAATTCTTTCAATAATAACTCTACCATACACTTTACCAGGTATACTCAACAGACTTATCCCCCTATAATTTTTGCACTCTCTTTTGTCCCCTTTGCCTTTATACAAAGGAACTATGCATGCTCTCTGCCAATCCCTAGGTACCTTACCCTCTTCCATACATTTATTAAATAATTGCACCAACCACTCCAAAACTATATCCCCACCTGCTTTTAACATTTCTATCTTTATCCTATCAATCCCGGCTGCCTTACCCCCTTTCATTTTATCTACTGCCTCACGAACTTCCCCCACACTCACAACTGGCTCTTCCTCACTCCTACAAGATGTTATTCCTCCTCTATTATTATTATTATTATTATTATTACTAGCAGTAACTTCGTACCTCTGTCGGACCACTCGGTATTATGCCCAATATTATTCAATCTGGAGTATTTACCATGTTTTATGCTATTTATATTGTTTATGTCATATTAGATCAATTGCAATAGGTAAATAAGCCATAGTGTTGATATCAGCATAATAATAAAGCATATTCCCCTGCATCACGAGACTCAGGAGCTCATAGTAACTGACAGTGGCTTCAAAGCTACCTTATCTTTTATGGACAATGTACAGTGTAGGTGCTATACACAATGAGAAGCATTTCTTTTATTCGTTGGAACCATGACTAGGGCTAAAAGTGAGCAGGTTACAACAATAAATGGAGAAAAAGAAATTGAAATGACTTATGCAGAAAGTAGCACCACCAAACAGTAGCAAGAGGTTGGTGTGGTGACCCCAGAAATTTGAAATCATGCTAGCCGAAATTAGTACTGGATGACTCAAGAAATCGTAATGACACGATTGCAAATAAACCATACCCCCGGCCGGGATTGAACCCGCGGTCATAGAGTCTCAAAACTCCAGCCCGTCGCGTTAGCCACTAGACCAGCTAGCTGGTCTAGTGGCTAACGCGACGGGCTGGAGTTTTGAGACTCTATGACCGCGGGTTCAATCCCGGCCGGGGGTATGGTTTAGTACTGGATTACTGATGAAACCAGATAACTGACTGCCGGATTGGTGATGGAACCTAATAACTGATTGCCGGATTAGTGATGACTGACATGTACAACATTTACAGAGAAGAAATACACTTAAAATACTAACCAACATTAGCTATAATTTCACTTCCAATTGTAGTTGCCTCAACAATGACTCCTCCTATCTTGATGTTGGAGCCAATATAAATATCATTTGGCCACTTGAGGTGGATAGGAATGTCAGCATAACCTGGGTGCTCTCTAACAGCCTGAACCATTGCTATAGCCACAAGGTGCTGCAGGAAGGTAAGATGTTGGCCTAGATTGGAGGACAATGATATGTGAAGCTGAGTTGTAAACATGGCACAGCCTAATGGAGACACCCAGGTATTTCCACCACGACCTGCAGAAACAATCACGGTAGTCGTATGAGAACACTTCCATGGATTACTCATATATAAACTTAATTACTCAGAGCTGTTCTGATTAACCATATACAAAATTATTAATCTTTACACATGTACATCAAATGCAATAACAACATTATCTGGTACTTATAAATTTCTAGCTATGGGACATTATTTCCTTAACATGACTGGCAGTGAAAATAGAAGCTTGTGTTAAAGTTTTTAAAGTAAAAAAATTGGCAGCTGGTATTAGGGTTAATTTTTAAGAATTAATATGCATAATTAAACAAAAATTAATGTGAAAAAAGTACTATACAGTGGACCCCCGCATACCGATTTTAATCCGTGCAAGAGGGCTCATTGGTATGCGAAATAATCGGTATGCGAATGAATTTTCCCCATAAGAAATAATGGAAATCAAATTAATCCGTGCAAGACACCCAAAAGTATGAAAAAAATTTTTTTACCACATGAAATATACATTTTCCTACACACAAAGAGAAGGATACATGCACAATAGTAGAGTAGTACATGCACAGTATATATTGTGCATGTACTAGTCTACTAAATGAAGAATAAATGACACTTACCTTTATTGAAGATGCAGCAATGGCTGATGAGACACTGTGTCCTGGGAGTGCCTTTTCCTCCTGAGTACTGTAGGTCCTGTTTGGCATTTTCTTCCAGAACAGGCCTTATCACACTGTGTATGTCACTACGATTCTTAAATCTCTCAAACCAACCTTTGCTGGCTTTAAATTCACCAATATGAGCACTAGTTCCAGGCATTTTTCCCTGTTCACCTGGGTGTTAGTCGACTGGTGTGGGTTGCATCCTGGGAGACAAGATTAAGGACCCCAATGGAAATAAGTTAGACAGTCTTCGATGACACTGACTTTTTTGGGTTTATCCTGGGTGGAAAATCCTCTGGGGTTAATTGTTTCTTGGTATATTCTCAATAAGCCACACCAACAACAGTGCTACAGCAGCAGCAGACGATGCTACAGCAGCAGCAGACATGCTTACAGCAGCCAGCAGACATGCATACAGCAGCCAGCAGACGATGTTTACAGCAGCAGCAGATGTATGCTACGCAGCAGCCCAGCAGCTGACAGTCTACAGCACAGCCAGACGATTGCTACAGCACAGCCAGAACGATGCTACAGCAGCAGCAGCAGCTGACAGTGCTACAGCAGCAGCAGACGATGCTACAGCAGCAGCAGACGTTGCTACAGCAGCAGCAGACGATGCTACAGCAGCAGCAGCAGCTGACAGTACTACAGCAGCAGCAGACGATGCTACAGCAGCAGCAGACGATGCTACAGCAGCAGCAGACGATGCTACAGCAGCAGCAGCAGCTGACAGTGCAGCAGCAGCAGCAGCAGCTGTACCACCAATAGTAGCGATGGTTGATTGGGGTTCATTATACAACCTGGCCAGCTCGGAGACATGCACTCCACTTTCATACTTATCAATGATCTTTTTCTTCATCTCTATAGTAATTCTCACCCTTATTGCTGTAGGGTTGGCACTAGAAGCTTTCTTGGGGCCCATGGTCACTTATTTTCCAGATAAAATC
This sequence comes from Cherax quadricarinatus, assembly GCF_026875155.1. Lineage (NCBI taxonomy): Eukaryota > Metazoa > Arthropoda > Malacostraca > Decapoda > Parastacidae > Cherax > Cherax quadricarinatus. The sequence goes on along the minus strand of NC_069414.1, from coordinate 2,477,171 downwards.
ACCAAAAACACTGTAATAATACGAAATGTTATGATTGTATGCTTGGATGCTACCGCGGAGGCTGGCTGGTAAACAATGCCACCGGCGGAACATGTGAGGCTGGCTAAGGCGCACATTGGACGCGTCTCGGACGAACAGCGGTGAGCGGGTTTTTGAGCGGTATGCGAGGCAAAATTTTTGCGATTAAAGTGAGTGGTATGCGGAATAAACGGTATGTGATGCCAACGGTATGCGGGGGTCCACTGTATTAGAAAAAGCTAAAATTAATGCATTAATTAGTATACTTATATCTCTGCATATGTTAAGTTTTAACATCATTACATAAAGCTACTGTCAATGTTAACTACAATAGTGTATTATGCAGGTTTACCTTGACCCTGGGTTTGTTGTGACAGTAAGACAACTATGCCATGAATAAGAGGAGGGTGTCCTGCTGTTATTCTCATGCTCGAGGTCATCACATCACAGTAGATCACAAGGCGACCAATAGCCGAGGTTTTCAGAGCCTGATACAATATAACAAGAAAGAAAAATACATTAAGAACTTGATAATCTGGAATTTAACAGAATAGATTCTATGATGGAATGGAAAAAAATCCTATTTGGATCTGGCCTTTTATTATTCTAAATATCTAATTTTGTGCTCGTAGACAGTAACCGCCCGGGAAGGTACTACCGTCCTGCCAAGTGAGTGTAAAACAGAAGACTGCAATTGTTTTACATGATGGATTGCTAGTGTCTTTTTTCTGTCTCAAACATGCAAGATTTCAGGTACGTCTTGCTACTTCTACTTACACTTAGGTCACACCACACATGCATATACAAATCTTTCTTCTTTCAACACACCGGCCGTATCCACCAAGGCAGGGTGGCCCAAAAAGAAAAACGTAAGTTTCTCTTTTAAATTTAGTAATTTATATGGGAGAAGGGGTTACTAGCCCCTTGCTCCCGGAATTTTAGTCGCCTCTTACAACACGCATGGCTTACGGAGGAAGAATTCTGTTCCACTTCCCCATGGATATAAGAGGAAACAAACAAGAACAAGAGCTAGAAAGAAAATAGAAGAATACCCAGAGGGGTGTGTATATATACACTTGTACATGTATGTGTAGTGTGACCTAAGTGCAAACAGAAGTAGCAAGACATACCTGAAATCTTGCATGTTTATGAGGTAGACAAAAGACACCAGCAATCCTACCATCATGTAAAACAATTACAGGTTTTTGTTGTACACTCACTTGGCAGGACGGCAGTACCTCCCTGGGTGGTTGCTGTTTACCAACCTACTACCTACAGCATATACAAATATATATATATATAAACAACCCTCAGGGTTTTATTCTATTTTCTTACTAGTTCTTGTTTATTTCAGCATAACTCCAATTGGAAGTGGAAAAGAATTCTTCCTCCATAAGCCATGTGTGTCATAAGAGGCGACTAAAATGCCGGGAGCAAGGGGCCGGTAACCTATTTTTCTGTACATATTACTAAATTTAAAATGAGAAACTTTCATTTTTTGGGGGGCCACCCTACCCTCGGTGGGATATGGCCAATTTGCTGAAAGATGTAAATATCTAGGTAGTAGGTTGGTAGACAGCAACCGCCCAGGGAGGTACTACAGTCCTGCCAAATGAGTGTAAAAAAGAAGCCTGTAATTGTTTTACATGATGGAAGGATTGCTGGTGTCTTTTCTCTGTCTCATAAACATGCAAGAGTTCGAGTACGTCTTACTACTTCTACTTACACTTAGGTTACACTACATACGCATTTTTTTATTATTATTATTATTATTAACACACTGGCCAATTCCCACCAAGGCAGGGTGGCCCGAAAAAGAAAAATTTTCACCATCATTCACTCCATCACTGTCTTGCCAGAAGGGTGCTTTACACTACAGTTTTTAAACTGCAACATTAACACCCCTCCTTCAGAGTGCAGGCACTGTACTTCTCATCTCCAGGACTCAAGTCCAGCCTGTCGGTTTCCCTGAATCCCTTCATAAATGTTACTTTGCTCACACTCCAACAGCACGTCAAGTATTAAAAACCATTTGTCTCCATTCACTCCTACTAAATACCCTCACGCATGCCTGCTGGAAGTCCAAGCCCCTCGCACACAAAACCTCCTTTACCCCCTCCCTACAACCTTTCCTAGGCTGACCCCTACCCCGCCTTCCTTCCACCACACACTGATACACTGTTGAAGTCATTCTGTTTCACTCCATTCTCTCTACATGTCCGAACCACCTCAACAACCCTTCCTCAGCCCTCTGGACAACAGTTTTGGTAATCCCGCACCTCCTACTAACTTCCAAACTACGAATTCTCTGCATTATGTTCACACCATACCTTGCCCTCAGACATGACATCTCCGCTGCCTCCAGCCTTCTCCTCGCTGCAACATTCATCACTCATGCTTCACACCCATATAAGAGCGTTGGTAAAACTATACTCTCATACATTTCCTTCTTTGCCTCCAAGGACAAAGTTCTTTGTCTCCAGAGAATCCTAAGCGCACCGCTCACCCTTTTCCCCTCATCAATTCTATGATTCACCTCATCTTTCATAGACCCATCCACTGACACGTCCACTCCCAAATATCTGAATACATTCACCTCCTCCATACTCTCTCCCTCCAATCTGATATACAATCTTTCATCACCTAATCTTTTTGTTATCCTCATAACCTCGCTCTTTCCTGCATTCACTTTTAATTTTCTTCTTTTGCATACCCTACCAAATTCATCCACCAACCTCTGCAACTTCTCTTGAGAATCTCCCAGAGCACAGTGTCATCAGCAAAGAGCAACTGTGACAACTTCCACTTTGTGTGTGATTCTTTATCTTTTAACTCCATGCCTCTTGCCAAGACCCTCGCATTTACTTCTCTTACAACCCCATCTATAAATATATTAAACAACCATGGTGACATCACACATCCTTGTCTAAGGCCTACTTTTACTGGGAAATAATCTCCCTCTTTCCTACATACTCTAACTTGAGCCTCACTATCCTCGTAAAAACTCTTCACTGCTTTCAGTAACCTACCTCCTACACCATACACCTGCAACATCTGCCACAATGCCCCCCTATCCACCCTGTCATATGCCTTTTCCAAATCCATAAATGCCACAAAAACCTCTTTAGCCTTATCTAAATGCTGTTCACTTGTATGTTTCACTGTAAACACCTGGTCCACACACCCCCTACCTTTCCTAAAGCCTCCTTGTTCATCCGCTATCCTATTCTCCATCTTACTCTTAATTCTTTCAATAATAACTCTACCATACACTTTACCAGGTATACTCAACAGACTTATCCCCCTATAATTTCTGCACTCTCTTTTGCCCCCCTTTGCCTTTATACAAAGAAACTATGCATGCTCTCTGCCAATCCCTAGGTACCTTACCCTCTTCCATACATTTATTAAATAATTGCACCAACCACTCCAAAACTATATCCACACCTGCTTTTAACATTTCTATCTTTATCCAATCAATCCCGGCTGCCTTACCCCCTTTCATTTTACTTACTGCCTCACGAACTTCCCCCACACTCACAACTGGCTCTTCCTCACTCTACAAGATGTTATTCCTCCTTGCCCTATACATGAAATCACAGCTTCCCTATCTTCATCAACATTTAACAATTCCTCAAAATATTCCCTCCATTTTCCCAATACCTCTAACTCTCTATTTAATAACTCTCCTCTCCTATTTTTAACTGACAAATCCATTTGTTCTCTAGGCTTCCTTAACTTGTTAATCTCACTCCAAAACTTTTTCTTATTTTCAACAAAATTTGTTGATAACATCTCACCCACTCTCTCATTTGCTCTCTTTTTACATTGTTTCACCACTCTCTTAACCTCTCTCTTTTTCTCCATATACTCTTCCCTCCATGCATCACTTCTACTTTGTAGAAACTTCTCATATGCTATCTTTTTCTCCCTTACTACTCTCTTTACATCATCATTCCACAAATCGCTCCTCTTCCCTCCTGCACCCACCTTCCTGTAACTACAAACTTCTGCTGAACTCTAACACTACATTTTTAAACCTACGCCATACCTCTTCGACCCCATTGCCTATGCTCTCATTAGCCCATCTATCCTCCAATAGCTGTTTATATCTTACCCTAACTGCCTCCTCTTTTAGTTTATAAACCTTCATCTCTCTCTTCCCTGATGCTTCTATTCTCCTTGTATCCCATCTACCTTTTACTCTCAGTGTAGCTACAACTAAAAAGTGATCTGATATATCTGTGGCCCCTCTATAAACATGTACATCCTGAAGTCTACTCAACAGTCTTTTATCTACCAATACATAATCCAACAAACTACTGTCATTTTGCCCTACATCATATCTTGTATACTTATTTATCCTCTTTTTCTTAAAATATGTATTACCTATAACTAAACCCCTTTCTATATAAAGTTCAATCAAAGGGCTCCCACTATCATTTACACCTGGCACCCCAAACTTACCTACCACACCCTCTCTAAAAGTTTCTCCTACTTTAGTATTCAGGTCCCCTACCATAATTACTTGGTTCAAAGGTTCCTATACATTCACTTAACATCTCCCAAAATCTCTCTCTCTCCTCTACATTCCTCTCTTCTCCAGGTGCATACATGCTTATTATGACCCACTTTTCACATCCAACCTTTACTTTGATCCACATAATTCTTGAATTTGCACATTCATATTCTCTTTTCTCCTTCCATAACTGATCCTTCAACATTACTGCTACCCCTTCCTTAACTCTAACTCTCTCAGATACTCCAGATTTAATCCCATTTATTTCCCCCCACCGAAATTCCCCTACCCCCTTCAGCTTTGTTTCGCTTAGGGCCAGGACATCCAACTACTTTTCATTCATAACATCAGCTATCATCTGTTTCTTGTCATCCGTACATATGCATGTACAAGCATATATATACATACATACCACTCTGGGTTTTCATCTATTTTCTTACTAGTTCTTGTTCTTGTTTATTTCCTCTTATCTCCATGGGGAAGTGGAACAGAATTCTTTCTCTGTAAGCCGTGTGCTGTAAGAAGTGACTAAAATGTTGGGATCAAGGGGCTAGTAACCCTTTCTGCTGTATAAATTACTAAATTTAAAAAGAGAAACTTTTGTTTTTGTTTTTGGGCCACCCTGCTTCGGTGGGATACGGCTGGTTTGTTGAAAAAAAAAAAAACTTCATAATTCTATAAAAGAAGAAATATTTTTAACCTTCTTCTCATACAGCTGTCTGTTCCATTTTATCCAAGCAAATACCTACCCACACCACCTTATCTCCTAATAACAACCATATCCACACTATGCTTAACTCTAACCAAATTTAAAAGCAACTCTCCCAAATATTTTATTTCCCCTTATCTTTTAACCATTTTAAAAACTTAAAAATGTATGTTTGTTCATAATTGTACTACCCCATATTAATTTATTTATTATCAACGGGCCCGATTCCCCCAAGGCGGGGTGGGCCAAAAAAAAAAAACTTTCACCATCATTCATCCATCATGTCTTGCAGAAGGGTGCTTTACACTACTTTTTTTAAAACGCAACTTAAAAACCCCCTCCTTCAGAGGCAGGCACTGTATTTCCCCACCCCAGGACTCAAGTCGGCCTCCCGGTTTTTTTTCCCTGAACCCCTTCATAAATGTTACTTTGCTCACACTCCAACAGCACGTAATTTTTAAAAACATTGTCTCCATTCACCCCATCAAACACGCTCACGCACCCCTGGGAAGTCCAACCCCCTCGCACACAAAACCCCCTTTTTCCCCCTCCCTCCAAACCTTTCCTAGGCCGCCCCCCTACCCCCCTTTCCTTCCCCTACAGACTGATACCTCTAAGTCATTTGTTTCGCTCCATTCCTCTCGTCTAAACCCCTCAAAAAACCCTTCCTAGCCCGGACAAATTTTGGTAATCCCCACCCCTCCTAATTTCCCAAAATACAAAATTTTGCTTTATTTTCCCCCACAATTGCCCAGAATGACTTCCACTGCCTCCACCCTTCTCCTGCTGAAAACATTACACCCATTTTTCCACCCTAAAAGCGTTGGTAAAAAAATATCTCATCACCCCTTTTTTGCCTCCAAAAAAAGTTCTTTGTCCCCACAGCTCCTAATGCACCACTCACCCTTTTTACCTCACAATTTAATATTCACCTCTCCTTCATAGACCCATCCGCTACACTCCACTCCAAATATCTAATACATTCCCCCTCCTACTCTCTCCCTCCAATCTGATACCCAAACTTTCATCACCAAAATTTTTTTCCTCTAACCTTTACTTTTTCCTGTATTCATTTTTAAATTTTCTTTTTTGACACCCTACCAAATTCATCCCAATCTCTGAAAACTTCTTTAAATCTCCCAAAGCACAGTTTTCATCAGAAAGAGCAACTGTGACAATCCCACTTATGTTTGATTCTTTACTTTTAACTCCACGCCTCTTGTCAAGCCCCTCGCATTTACTTCTCTTACAACCCCATCTTAAATATATTAAACAACCACGGTGACATCACACATCCTTGTCTAGGCCTACTTTTACTGGGAAATAATTTCCCTCTTTTCTACATACTCTAACTTGACCTCACTATCCTCGTAAAAACTCTTCACTGCTTTCAGTAACCTACCTCCTACCCCAAATACACCTGCAACATCTGCCACATTGCCCCCCTATCCACCCTGTCATACGCCTTTTCCAAATCCATAAATGCCACAAAAACCTCTTTAGCCTATCTAAATACTGTTCACTTATATGTTTTCACTGTAAACACCTGGTCCACACACCCCCTACCTTTCCTAAAGCCTCCTTGTTCTCCGCTATCCTATTCTCCATCTTACTCTTAATTCTTTCAAAAATAACTCTACCATACCTTTACCAGGTATACTCAACAGACTTACCCCCTATAATTTTTGCACTCTCTTTTGTCCCCTTTGCCTTTTTACAAAGAAACTATTTCATGCTCTCTGCCAATCCCTAGGTACCCTTACCCTCTTCCATACATTTATTAAATAATTGCACCAAACCACTCCAAACTATATCCCCACCTGCTTTTAACATTTCTATCTTTATCCCATCAAACCCGGCTGCCTTACCCCCTTTCATTTTACCTACTGCCTCACGAACTTCCCCCACACTCACAACTGGCTCTTCCTCACTCCTGCAAGATGGGTTTTTCCTCCTTGCCCTATACCGAAATCACAGCTTCCCTATCTTCATCAACATTTAACAATTCCTCAAAATATTCCCTCCATCTTCCCAATACCTCTAACCTCCCTTTAATAACTCTCCTCTCCTATTTTAACTGACAAATCCATTAGTTCTCTAGGCTTCCTTAACTTGTTAATCTCACTCGAAAACTTTTTCTTATTTCACAAATTTGTTGATAACATCTCACCCACTCTCTCATTTGCTCTCTTTTTACATTGCTTCACCATTCTCTTAACCAATCTCTTTTCTCCATATACTCTTCCCTCCTTGCATCACTTCTACTTTGTAAAAACTTCTCATATGCTAACTTTTTCTCCTTTACATCATCATTCCACCAATCGCTCCTCTTCCTCCCGCACCACTTCCTGTAACCACAAACTTCTGCTGAACACTCTAACACTACATTTTTAAACCTACCCCATACCTATTCAACCCCATTGCCTATGCTCTCATTAGCCCATCTATCCTCCAATAGCTGTTTATATCTTACCCTAACTGCCTCCTCTTTTAGTTTATAACCTTCACCTCTCTCTCCCTGATGCTTCTATTCTCCTTGTATCCCATCTACCTTTTACTCTCAGTGTAGCTACAACTAGAATGTGATCTGATATATCTGTGGCCCCTCTATAAACATGTACATCGTGAAGTCTACTCAACAGTCTTTTATCTACCATACATAATCCAACAAACTACTGTCATTTCGCCCTACATCATATCTTGTATACTTATTTATCCTCTTTTTTTAAAATATGTATTACCTATAACTAAACCCCTTTCTATACAAAGTTCAATCAAAGGGCTCCCATTATCATTTACACCTGGCACCCCAAACTTACCTACCACACCCTCTCTAAAAGTTTCTCCTACTTTAGCATTCAGGTCCCCTACCACAATTACTCTCTCACTTCGTTCAAAGGCTCCTATACATCACTTAACATGTCCCAAAATCTCTCTCTCTCCTCTGCATTCCTCTCTTCTCCAGGTGCATACACGCTTATTATGACCCACTTCTCGCATCCAACTTTTACTTTAATCCACATAATTCTTGCACTCACACATTCATATTCTCTTTTCTCCCTCCATAACTGATCATTCAACATTACTGCTACCCTTCTTTTGCTCTACTCTCTCTCAGATACTCCAGATTTAATCCCATTTATTTCCCCCCACCGAAACTCCCCTACCCCCTTCAGCTTTGTTTCACTTAGGGCCAGGACATCCAACTTCTTTTCATTCATAACATCAGCAATCATCTGTTTCTTGTCATCTGCACCACATCCACGCACATTCAAGCATCCCAGTTTTATAAAGTTTTTCTTCTTCTCTTTTTTAGTAAATGTCTACAGGAGAAGGGGTTACTAGCCCATTGCTCCCGGCATTTTAGTCGCCTCATACGACACACATGGCTTCCGGAGGAAAAATTGTTTTCCACTTCCCCATGGACAATAGAAGAAATAAAGAAGAACAAGAGCTATGTAGAAAAAGGAGAAAAACCTAGATGTATGTATATATATATATATGCATGTGCGTGTCTGTGAAGTGTGACCAAAGTGTAAGTAGGAGTAGCAAGATATCCCTGTTATCTAGCATGTTTATGAGACAGAAAAAGAAACCAGCAATCCTACCATCATGCAAAAAGTTACAGGTTTCTGTTTCACAATCATCTGGCAGGACGGTAGTACTTCCCTGGGTGGTTGCTGTCTACCACTCTTCACCTGTCTAGACTTAAGTAGTCTATAAGTACTAGGTTAAGTCTGGCTGAAATGCCTCAGCATGATAGTGGCTTTATTTGTACCAATCAAATTATGAAATGTAAACACACATTGTAACCTTAATAAAGAAATAAAGTTTTTAATTTTTATTTATTTTTTTGAATAAAGATTTTTAAGAGCACACAGGTTTCTCAAAGCACTAGTAATGTTTCTATTAATTCAACTTATAAACAAGTTGTTTGTCAGCCTGAACCTATTATTCAAGATTAAATGATGGTGCAAAGGATAAATATGCATCACACGAGTTAATAGCCGCAAATAGGCATTTAAAAAACAATTATTTTTTCAAATATTATCTTTTGGACTTTTATCATTGTGGATCATGGTAACTAGGGTGTTCCTAAATTAAGCATCACCTGTACATCACTTATTATATAGTTTGAGCTCTCCAGTATACATGAAAAAATAACATACCTCAAAATACTTGACAGTAGAAAAAGTGAGTGGACAAGCACTCATGAGCAGTGGCAACACATTCTCATTAGCTTGTCTGGCTGTCATGCCAGAGCTCACAAACTGGATGGTCAGCTGAGGTTTCTTCAGTTCTTGGGCCTCCATGTGTGGCTTCAGTGTATCAAGTAGTGTTTGCTTAAGCTGAAACATGAACATTTATTATACAAACAATCTATATAGCCAATCACCAATTAACTCTCTCAGGGTCCGTCCCGTAGATCTACGGTTTCACGTTCAGGGTCCAAACCGTAGATCCACGCCAAAATTCTAGAGGCGTCAAATTTAGCGTGAAAATGCTCATAGGCCTACATGTGAGAGAACAGGTCTGCATGGTGGGTGTGCACCGTAGACAAAAATTCTAGGCGCCCGCATAGCATTGTGGGAAAACAGGCTCAGTTACCTTTGTTCACCATGCCTCATCGCAAGGCAGCTCTCACTCCAAGGAAAACTGGGACACTCCTCTTCCTTTCTGATAGTTTTGACTCTGATGGAAGTGGAAATGAAGACGAATTCTTTGGCTTTGATCAGTTAGTGACCGAAAGGAATGACCAGGATATCAATTATAGCGCAGAAAACTCTGAATCGAATCGAATTGAAGAAGATGACGAGAGCTGTCATAAGATGGGAAGGAAGAAGGATAAGGAAGGATGGAAATAACTGGAAAAGGATGGGAAGGAGGGGAAGAGGAGGAATCAAGGCAAGTGGCCCAACCACTTTGGGACATGTGGTACCGAAGTACTGGAGGCGTAGATGGAGAGGCTTGGATGATGTCGGTACTTGGCTCACTAGGAGAGGATAGCGAAGGCAGTGGCAGGAGCTGGGAGTGTCAGAAGGCAGCAAGCAGGATGAGTTGTATTGGTGGAGGTCGGCTTGAAGTGTGTTAAGCTATTGACCCATTAGAAAGATTCTGGAACGACGGTTTTTGCATGAGTATGAGTTAAAATTTGTGGTCTGGGTCGATCTCTGGAGCATTAAGGAGATTGATGAGTTCTCTAAGGAAGAGAGCACGTGATGGTCTGCAGACGAACTTGACTTTGTCACTCTGGAGCAGGGGGATCAATGTCTTTGCATCCATTTCTTTAGGATTCTCAGGAGTAGTGAAGAAAGTGACTCCACGTATCGTATTATAGCATTGTTTATCCTTAGAGTGAGCAACAAGTGGAGGAAGGTGGAGGCATGTGAGGCATTGAAGGCTCTGATTGGTTCTTGGCAGTGGCAGTGGCTGGAAGAAGTGGTGGTCTCTCATTGGAGGATTGCGAAGTAGAGCAGATGGCTTCTGCAGAAATCAAATCTTGCAAGTCATCTGGTGCCTCGAAACTAACGATTTTTGGGATAATCTTCAAAACATCGGCTGAAGCAGGACTAGCTGGGAAGTTGAATGATGGCAGATTGTTGAGGGCAAGAATATAATTCATAGTTGTATTGAAACAACCCGAGTTAGCTGCATTTTGCATGTGTGCATACATCAGGCAGTAGTAGAATTTTGTGGAAATATCGTCTGGTAGAGGAGAGGCTGTGAGTGGTGGAGGATGCTGAGTAGCTTGTAGAATCTTGGTGGTGGTCGTCTGAAGCTTAGCTATAGTAGCATAAGAAGGAGAGTTTCCTGTAGACTTCTTAGTTTCTTCTTTCAGTTTCTTAGAGAGGATATCCTTGCGTACTGGACATTTGGCTGCAAGAGTATGGTGGTCACTCTTACAGTTTATGCAGGTGGGAGCAGCAGTGGAAGTGCAAGAAAGAAAGTCGTGATCTGCAGACCCACAAGTGGAACATATCTTCTTATTCTTCACGTGGCATTCGCAGTAGAGTGATTGTACGAGTAACATGTCCAACAAGGTGTTATGTAAACGAGTCATTCAGGCTCAATCTGTCGAGGGTTGATGACGTAGTAAGAGATGGCCAGGCCATCAGACAGTGCTCTGATTGCCATGGTAACATCTAAAAACGTGACCTTGAGCATCGTGGAAGCGTTGGGGATCTTCACAACAGAGTTAATCTTGGCCCAAGTGTTGAGGTCTTCAAGTGATGACGTAATTTCCTCGATAGACATGTTCGTGATTAGCCTGTCAAGGCGTTTCATGAACACAGAGCATTTTGCACGCATGTATGGTGATGTGGAGATGGTAAAACCACGGTCTTCTAATGTCTTCATGGCTGTAGGTGTAAGTACTTTGTCAGCTTCAGCATCATCGAGAAAAGTGACGATGAAGGCTTCTTTCAGTGAAGTAATCTTGGAGAACTTGGCGTGAAGACAAGTGTTGAGTGAGGTTGCAAGCTCGAGCTTCAGGGTGTCGTCAACGACAGTAGACTTTGGCTTAATTCTCACATGATGAGACATCGTGGAGATAGTAGAGGTTCCCCTCCCCAACGGGTATCATAGAGAGACTGAACAAGTAAGGAGAGCTGCTATGACCTGCCGAGGCGAGAGTCAGAAGCAGAATCTGTGTCATGTGTCAGAAAACCCTGACGATCCTCAACCTTCTACCTCTGGTGTGGGCACTCCTCAGTCACGGTCAGTTGTACCTCATCGCAAGAGAAAACTGTTATTTTCGAGTGGCCAGGCTTCTGATATCAGTAATGATGATAATAGTGATGTGGATTGTGATTTTATTGCTCTTGATGATCATTCGAGTAGTGATAGTGAGGAAACACATTCACCAGTGAAGCGTCGGTATGTACGCCACTGCATGCACTCGGGTAGTGTACCCTATGCTGTGCCCAGGGGACGGAGTACATCCCGGAGTATATCCCATGGCCCTACACCAGGAATAGACAGTGAAAATGAGGATGATGTGGCTAAACTTGGCATGGATAGACCACAGGCATCAGTAGATGGTGGTAGTGGTGATGGTAGTGCCACATCCATGCGTGACTCACCAGCCCAGGCTGGGACCCACGATGCTGACTCCTCTGTTCAAGGACAAAGTGGAGCGTCAGCCACCAGCCCACCACAACCACAACTACCTGCACAACCAGCCTATGATGTCCAGTATCCACCAGCAAATCGTATCTGGGATTGGCAGCAAAATCCCAATTTTGTTCCCAAGCCCCACCACTTTGATGACTCTCAAAGTGGAATTCTACCTACTTGTCCCCTTGGAACCACACAATGAACTGGAATTTTTTGAAATATTATTTGACCAGCCCTTGATGGAAACTATTGTCAGGGAAAGTAACAAGTATTCTGAGTACACCATGGCAAATACCATCATATCACCACAGTCAAGACTACACTGATGGAAAGAGACGACTGTTGCAGAAATGTATTTGCCTTTTGCAACAATAATGCTTATGCCTCATGTCTATAAGCATAATATAAAAGCATACTGGTCCACAGATCGGCTAATTTCTACCCCGATCTTCAGTGAAATCATCCCAGTGAACAGGTTTATCTTACTGTTACCTATGTTGCACTTCTCTGACAAAACCAGGCCTGACAGAAGTGACAGGTTATACAAGATTAGAAATGTTTTTATGTATCTCAAACAAAAGTTCAACATGTACTTTTATCCATTCAAGAATCTTGTAATTGACGAGTCTTTGATTTTGTTCAAAGGTAGGCTGTCATTCAAGCAATATATACCGAGCAAGAGGAAACGCTTTGGTATAAAACTGTTTGTACTCTGTGACTGTGACAGTGGCCTGGTATTGGATACACTGTTGTAATACTGTTGTATACACTGGATGTGAAACATTGAAAGATACCAAGATGTTATTGGGTATCTCAGGTGACGTATTGAGAAGCATGATGGCACCTTATCTTGGTATGGGGCATACATTATATACCGATAACCCGATAACTGGTACACAAGCCCTTTACTCAGTGATTTCTTGCGAGTGAACATGACAGATGTGTGTGGCACAGTGCGTTCTAATCGTAAATACAGTGGACCCCCGGTTAATATTTTTTCACTCCAGAAGTATGTTCAGGTGCCAGTACTGACCTAATTTGTTCCCATAAGGAATATTGTGAAGTAGATTAGTCCATTTCAGACCCCCAAACATACACGTACAAACGCACTTACATAAATACACTTACATAATTGGTCGCATTCGGAGGTGATCATTATGCGGGGGTCCACTGTAAATGCCCAGGTTCAATGCAGGTGCTCGTGGTGATGACGTGCAGGTGTTTACTGCCAAAGACATCATGGCATTATGGTGGCATGACAAATGAGATGTCACATTGTTGACAACCATTCACCGTAACGAAATGCAAGACAGTGGCAAAGTTGATCGAGTGACTAATAAACATATTCGAAAACCAGTGACAGTGATTGATTATACACAAAACATGTGCTTGATTGACAAATGTGACATGCAGATTGGCTTTGTTGATTGTGTTCGTAAGAGTTACAAGTGGTACATGAAACTTTTCTTCCATCTCATGGACATTTCAATGCTCAATGAATATAATATGTACCAAATGAAGACTGGCAACAGACCACCGTATGGTGAATTTTGTTTGTCTGTTGTCAGACAACTCATAATGAAGTACCAGGTAACAACACCTGCTATACAACAAGGTCCTCGAATTCCTGAGAATATACCCAAGCGTTTGAGGAGGGAAGGTGATCATTTCATAATACAGCTTCCTGCAACTAAGAAGAAATTTGCTCAGAAGAGATGCATTGTTTGTGCACAAACAAAACGACGGCAACAAAGACGCAAAGACACTCGGTTTATGTGCGAGGAATGTAAGGTACCTCTGTGCATGGTGCCTTGTTTCAAGGAGTTTCACAAGCTCCAGCAGTTCTAAAACCATGTCCAGTGATTGTAAATATGTAAATATATGATAGAACATTAGTATTATACAAGATTTGTGCATGTTTATTGTAATAAACAAAAGTGGTAAACAATATGACAATAACTTTAGTGCAGTTATTGTGTTCAATACAGTGAGTTTATATATATATACATTATATACAGTATTGGTCTCTCAGGCCCCAAATGTTAGTAGGAAAAGAAAAAAATTAGAAAAGAAAAGAAAAAACTACAAAAAACGTTAAATAAAGTAATGCGCGTATGTGGAAATCGTCAATGTTGCCGCCACCCGGTCATTTTGGGCAAACTTCTCGGCACTGTATCTCGGTAAGTACTGATCAGAATTTTTATTTTGTCTTATTACCTTCACAAAAATATACTCTTTAATTCTGTAAGAAATTTTTTTTTTTTTTTTTTTTCAAAATTTCTTGGACACTGTAGCACCACTTCAGATTTTGGCCTTGGGCCCTGAAAGGGTTAATATGTTGGAGCCAAAAGCTTTGTTAGCACTTAAAATATTACTACCTTTCTGTTTCCTCGAAACTGCAACATGCCCACTTCCCCCTTTCAGAGTGCAGGTAGGCACTGTACTTCCCACCTTCAGGAATCAAATCTGGCTAACCAGTTTCCTGTGAATCCCTTCATAAATGTTACCTTGCTCATACTCCAATAGTACATCAACATATAAAACACTTGCCTCCACTCCTATCTAACATGCTCACACAAGCCTGTTGGATGTGCAACTCCCTAGCATTCAAAAACCACCTTTACCCCCTATCTCGAACCTACCCTAGGACAACCTCTACCACTCCTTCCCTCCACCCCAAATTTATCCTCTATGTCTAAATCATATGAACACATCCTCAGCCCCCTCCAAATAATACTTTTAGTAACTGCACACCTTCTCCTAATCTCCAAACACTGAATTCTCCACATAATATTCAATGCACACACTGCCCCCAGTCTCCTCAGTGCAATGTTTAAATGCACATTTCACACAAATACAACAGTGATGTATGGGTGTGAAGCATGTTTTCATGGATAAAATTGTTTGTCTCCACTGCCTCAATGCACCACCCACCTTCGTCTCTTTGTCAACTCCATGGATTACCTCGTCTCTCACAGAATCATCCACCAATAAGTTCATGCTTAGAGTGGTAGAGTTTATAGCACCGATTAATGACAATATACATAGGAATGGACTAATAAAAATTCACTCATTACAATTCATTGATGAGTGAACTGTTACTGTATAACACTGATTAGCAAAGATTGTTACTGTATATTATAATCACTTATTAGTGAAGATTGTTAATGTGTGTATATTATTAACACTGATGAGTGAAGACTGTTACTGTATAACACTGATGAGTGAAGATTGTTACTGTGTTACAATACTGATGAGTAAACACTGTTACAATGCTGATGAGTGAACATTGTTGCAACACTGCTGAGTGAACACTGTTACAACACTGATGAGCGAAGATAGTTAACCCTTTGACTGTCGCAACCCCCAATCCTGAGGTGTCTCCTGGTGTCGCAAAATTTAAAAAAAAAAAAATTATTTTTTCTTATGAAATGATAGAGAATCTTTTCCCGATTGTAATGACACCAAAAAAACGAAATTTGATGGAAAACTGATGGAATTATGCTCTCGTGAAGTTAACGACCTCGGCCCTGTTTACAAATCGGCGATTTCGCCCACTTTGAGCCCTATTTTCGGCTAATTCCATTGTTCCAGTCGCCCAAACTCATAGCTATTTCTTTAGAGCTCCATTTTTTCTATCGATTGAGTACAAGAAACTGCCCATTTACCGATTTCAACTACCTAATAATGTGGTCAGAAATTTGCAATTTGGCCAATTTCACGAAAACTAAAAAATATGACAATTTCCAAATAAGGTCCAGAATGAACAATGCAGACATTCTTGGCTCTAAAATAACACTTTCTTTGCTCATCAGTCATGTCTCCAGGCCCCTCTGATATTACTCTTGCTTTCTATTTTGAATTTTTATTCAAACAAAAAATAGAAGACTTACTATTATGCAGACTACTGCAATACTGTAATAATTGTATAAATAACATCAACCCATTCATGACTGCATATTAGACAATGGCATCATTTGTTTACTTTTGAACATTGGCAAAAATCAAACATTTCCCATATTTGAGCTCCATTTCTAGGTTCTTTTTATAGAAAAATCAATCAAAATCACCTCTATTTCTATAATATATTTTCCATTCTATCAAATGAGACCAAGAAAACGAGAATACAACCATAAATACTATACGTAAATAGACCACAAAGTCGGTATTTTAATTAAAAAAAACGGTCGGAGTTTTTTTTTCTCATTATGCACTGCATGCTCCAGGATTTTTTTTATATGATGCACACTGACCACACAGACCCACTTTCTCACATGTGGGCCTACCAGCTTTCTACTGCTTGATTTGAAGCCACTAGAATTTATGAGTATATATACGTCAAACACGGTACCTCGTAAGACGTATATATACGGCCGCGACAGTCAAAGGGTTAATGTGTATATGCTATGTAGTGTTTACTAGTCCTCAGATTTACCCTCAACACCATTGTTAACGAGGAGCTGATCAAAATATCGACTTGGATGACAGCCAATAAACTTACGCTTAACACTGACAAAATCTACTACATTATGTTTGGTAGCAGAGCAGGAGTTGTGCAAATTAACATTAAGATCGACAACACTCTAATTGCCAGACATAATGAGGGCAAATTCCTAGGCCTATTGTAGACAGCCTGTACTGTCAAGAGCACACAGCCTAGCCGTCTGCTCTGACTAGTTCATATTTCGCGGCATTCAGTGCTGCCCTCTGTAGGCTTACCTAGGTCAGTGGGAAGCACAGCCCACCCTCTCTCACTCCTAGGCCGAGCGACTTGACAGACACAAGTGCTCCCCCTCCACGGACTGGCTTGCGGTCATTCCCTCACACTGCCCGTTGTGTACTCACTCCTACCCAATTAAAGCCAAACTAGTCCACGGCCGTATCATTGCTACCTACGCTACCTTTCATCGGC
>NC_069414.1:2440089-2459397 GCF_026875155.1 Cherax quadricarinatus | reverse complement strand
ATAGGCATTTCACCAATGGCCTTCTCAATCGAGTTTGCAAGTGCTACCACCCCAGCCCCAGAGAGATGTACCCCATCCCTTGCATACATATCATGTTTGTCATAAAAGTTGTTCCAGTTGTCAATGAATGGGATTGCAAGTTCCTTGCAGTATCTGTCTAGCCAGCAATTTACACCAATTGTGTAGACAGCCTGTACTGTCTGCACAGACAGCCCATGCTGTCTGCCAGCTTAGTTCATATTTCGCGCCACTCAGGTGCTGCCCTCTGTAGCCAGGCCTCTAGGTAGGCACGCCAGCCTGCCGGCCCATGCCTCTCCCTCACTCCTAGGCCGACCGACTTGACAGACACAAGTGCTCCCCCTCCACGGACTGGCTTGCGGTCACTCCCTCACACTGCCCGTTGTGTACTCACTCCTACCCAATTAAAGCCAAACTAGTCCATGGCCATATCATTGCTACCTACGCTACCTTCATTGGCACTAAACCGCTGTTCAGCAGTAAGAACAGAAATAACAGTGGTGACAGCGGAGTCAACGGCATTGTGAGCCTCTTCAGGGTGGAGGGGTCAACACCATCGGTCGACGCCAGTCAACATCATCCGTCGTCATCCAATGCACCTGCTGGCCTAAAGAGTTATCTGTTACTCCCAGCGTCTTGACGGGACCTGAGATAGATCTTCGTCCTAGATTTTTCCCACAAAATCTGGACATAGGCGTCACGGGGTCATCTCCAGCCTTAGCAGTCACGTGTTCACCTCATCACCCTCTCTACAGCCCTTCAACACTCTCCAGCACCATTCTCCTGCCTCCTACAGCGTCCCTACGCCCTTCTCAGCTACAAGAAGTAGAGGTGAGGTCGTTTAGTGTGTTGGCTTCGTGTGGCTCCACGCATGACCACGAGGCAGCTCTGGGGTTGGTCCATACCCTAGACAGCTTGTACACATACCAGCCTTCTCTACAGCCTTCTCTGCTATGCAACGACGTCCATCTCACCGTCCATGTGTGTTGTGTTCTTCCCAGTTTCCTCCAAGAAGTTCTACCTGGCTTAACCACGTGGGAACCCAGTTGGCTTAGCCCCTAAGCCAGCTCAGAGTTCAGCGTCTACAGTAGCTCGTGACTCATCATAGTGTCTACAACTACTCAGCGTCTACGTATCTCCAGCCAGTGCAGTTTTTTTTTGTGTTGCCCAGTTTAATTTTTTTTTTTTTTCCCTTGCTGTTATATTCCCAGTTCATCACCAGTTCTGTTTTCCCCAGTGATTTGTTACAGTAAAACTTACTCGTCCCAGTTCAAAGTTTCACTTAAGCTTGTTTTTAGCACGTTCGAGTAGTAAATGTTTTGTTCTCCGTGTGCTGAAGCCGCAGTCAGTCAGCGCGCCCAGACACGCTTGCCAGTGTAAACAACCCACGCACAGCTGTGGTTCACGCCGAGTATCCACGTTCTTCTAATATCTTATGCCTCCACAGAGTTACCCCGGTCCTTCCTGTTCTTCCCAAGTCCATTCTGATAATTTTTCCTACGACATTGAAGCCCCATAGCAGTATACAAATGCTACGAGGCGTGTAGTGTTACTAGAGCATCACTGAAAGTTTCAGGACCTGCAGCACCCAGCACCTCGTCCATCTCCTGCACTCAAAGTTAAGTAAACAGTGACTTACCTAGCATTTCCTAATATTTTGTGACATTATTTAACTGTCCTGCACCAATACAGTTACAGTTACTGAAGCCATACTTCAGTAAATTGTTCAGTGTCATCAGTGCACATTTTGCCACTTTACCTACAGCACAAGGGTACCATTACAGGTCCTAACCCCATTCTAAAGTATCCCATTACAAAGGAGCCCTGGGAGAGAACTTCTGTCGACCTGTTGACGAACTTCTCGACCTCGGAGAAGGGAAATAAGCACCTGCTTGTAATGGTAGATAACTTGACGCAGTACAGTGAATTAGTACCCATTCCTGATAAAACCGCCGAAACGGTCGCTAGTGCTTTCCGTGAGCATGTTGTTCTTCGTCATACTTGCCCACGTGTCCTTCTGTCAGACAATGGGTCTGAGTTTATAAATGGCATAATGCAGGATCTTTGCTCCAGATTCAACATTCATCAAGCGCCAGTAGCTCCACGCCACCCTGCGAGTAATGGTCTTGCTGAACGTACAAATCGCAAAGTCCTGGAGGTGCTCAGAGTAACCGTTAACCCAAGTTGTACTACATGGGATGAGGCTATCCCAGATGTTCAGTGTACATTAAATTCCTCCCTCAACAGCTCGATCGGTGAGACACCTCATTTTGCTTTGTATGGCTATGACAAGCGCTTACCATATGAAATTCTGTTTGCTCCACCTAGACCTACTTACGATACTGATAACCCCAGTGTAGTAAAGATGAGGACAATGCAGCTTGTCTTCCAGTGGGTACGAGAGAACCTTATGAAAGCTACTGATAGGTTCACGTCTGAGCGCAATGCCCGCGCCAAGGAAAGCAAAGTGGAACCAGGTTGCAAAGTTATGTTGCTCAACCCAGTGCAGACCCCAGGTATGCACAAACTTGTCCCAAAGTTTGTGGGTCCTTACCGTGTCCTACGACAGCTCCGTGGCAATAAGTTCGAGGTGAGGGAGATTGCTACGGGAACTATCAAGGAAGCCCACCTTGATCACATGAAGTATGTGGACCATATGCAGGCCGAAGCAGAGCTGGAGGCGCGTGCGTTGCAACGCCACGATCAGACTAATGCTAGGGACAAACCATCTATCCCTTCTCCCACTACTACTGGTACGGAAGACGGCCCAGTAACGCTCCATACTTATGGCCTGCGACCCAGGACAACAGTACATTTCTGTGACATTGACGTACCTACTGACTTGTCTGACTCCTACGCTAGTTATGCTAATTGTTTGCTTGCAGAAATGGGTATAAATGCACACACATTGTATAGCTAGTCGATAATGGAGTCAGGGTGGACAACATCATGTAATTATGTAAATACTTTTAGAAGGGTACCCAGAGTGTAATGAATTCCATGGATATAGTATTATTGTATGTATGTGCACCAGTGTTTTTATAACAAAAGGAAAAAAAAGCCTGTATTACGGTCAGGGCAGTGCTGCCCTCTGAGTCACATGTCACACCTTAGGAAATGCTACTGTCAGTCATTGTTTGCAGATGTGAGGGTGCAACAACGTTCGTAGATGAGTGGTCAACTGATGTTCAGCCCTGCGGACAACCTGTATATAGAAGATTTTAGTTCCAGTGCTGACGTCTCCGGACTCTCTCCTCGATGAAACAGCGCGGGCTAACCAGTTTTCTCTTCCCCTGGATGGGAGAGTTTTTTTTTGCCTGTTGCATTTTTATGTCCATTTTTGATTTACTATTGAGCGAAAGCCAGTCCCTCTCTGGGGTAGCTAGTGTACGTAATTCCTTTAGACCTACGGGCCCACCAGTATTGTCGCGTCGGGACGACGAGCGGTAGGTGGCCGAGCGTATGTAGACAGCCTGTACTGTCTGCACAGACAGCCCATGCTGTCTGCCAGCTTAGTTCATATTTCGCGCCACTCAGGTGCTGCCCTCTGTAGCCAGGCCTTTAGGTAGGCACGCCAGCCTGCCGGCCCATGCCTCTCCCTCACTCCTAGGCCAACCGACTTGACAGACACAAGTGCTCCCCCTCCACGGACTGGCTTGCGGTCACTCCCTCACACTGCCCGTTGTGTACTCACTCCTACCCAATTAAAGCCAAACTAGTCCACGGCCGTATCATTGCTACCTACGCTACCTTCATCGGCACTAAACCGCTGTTCAGCAGTAAGAACAGAAATAACAATTGCCCTAGACAACCATTCATTTCCTACTCCCCTTCTAGGCAAGATGCTACATATGATTGGGACCCCTCCCTTAGACTTAATAAAATCTATAGCTGACCTGTACTTATCTAGCAGCTCTTCTCTCCTACCCTTCCTTCCCAATATCATTTCCACCAGCACTGAGACAGATAATGGGCTTGTTCCCATTACCTGACATGATATTATCCAGCCTGTTGACTATGTCCCCAACACCAGCTCCAGGGAAGCACACTCTATCTCTCATCTTCTTATTCCTATTACAAAAAGCACGGTCAATATATCTTACCTGAGAGTCACCAACCACAAGAATGCTCTTACCTCTATTAGCAGAGGCAGTAGTACCCTTACCTTCACTGACCACTGAAGTACATTCATCCTGAAGAACAGAGAAGCGATTTCCTACCTTCAGATCTTCACTCTTAACTTTCCTTATTCTGATGCTCCTCCCATTACTGGGAACCACTCGCCACTTGTAGCAGGTGCTGGACTGCACCTCACTGCTGGTAGCCGTTGCTACCTCCCCACCTACAGCCTCCTCACAGCGAGAGACAGACTGCACCTCACTGCTAGAAGCCTCATTCCCCACATCTCCAGCCACCTCACACTCTCTCCCAGACCCATTGAGGTGGACCTTCAGCCTCCTAATCTCCTCCTGGAGAAGCAAGACCTCCTCCTTCAACTCTCCAACCTCAATTTTTAAAACACTGCAGAAGCAAGCCATGCTTTGTAACCGTCCACGCTAATCCCCAAAGCAGCTCAGGGTCTGTGACCTCACGTGACGACTGACCACTGACCACTGCTACCGTTAGTGATGTGCCTACGTTACTGTATACTCGTATCTCTTACACCCCCACACACGTGTATATATATATATATATATATATATATATATATATATATATATATATATATATATATATATATATATATATATATAATATATATATATTCGTGCCGAATATGTAAAACTGGTCAATTAGCAAGAACTCATTTAAAATTAAGTCCTTTCTGAAATTTTCTCTTATACGTTTAAAGATATATTTTTTTCATTAATATTAAAGTAAAAAATTTTAATTTTGCACCAAAAGAATCTTAGAAAATTTACCTAACCTTATTATAACAAGAACAATTTATTTTAACCTAACCCAACTAAATATATTTTAAATGTGTTGTGTACAATAATTTAATACTAAACAAACACAATCAAATATTTTTTTTTCGTTAGGTTCAGAATGATTTTGGCGAAATTATTGCATACACAAATTTTCACTTGTCCTATATGACAAGATGAGCGTTGCTATTTAAGCCAAGATCGCAAGTTCTGCCTATTCGGCACGACAAATATATATATATAAACTATATATAATAACTATATATATATACTATATATATATATAAGATAAAATTATATATATATATATATAACTTATATATATATATATATATATATATATATATATATAATAAATATATATAAATATACATCTAAATATATATATATGCCAATAGATTCACAGTAAACAGGTGATTTTTAAATATGCAAAAAGCACCACTGTGAAAGATAAGTGAAATTCCAAGCCGCTTTTCGTACTACTCATAGTTCCTTGACAAATGTGAGTTAGTCACGAAAGCGCTGGAATTTCACTACTCCTTTCATAGTGGTTGCTTTGCATATATATATATATATAATATATATATATAAATATATATATATATATATATATATAAATATATATATATATATAAATATATATATATAGAAATATATTATATAAATAGTTATCTATATATATATATATATCTGGTATAAACCTTGGTAATAAATAACGACAAGTGGTTTTAGAACGACACGTAAGCAAACATATATATTAGAAAAGGTTTCGTCGGGACCGATGATCACTTGCTAACCAGAATATAAATATAAATATAAAATATAAATATAAATATATTATATATATATATATATATATATATATATAATAAAATAATATATAATAATATGTATGTATGTCTATCACAACTTAACTTAAACAAACTATAGGCCATATCTAACTTACCAACCATTGTGCTATTCCAAAATCTTTTGAGAAACTCATGCACAGGAGACGTATTCATGTATAACGATCAAAACATACTCAACCCCTGCCAGTTTGGATTCAGGAAAAATAAAAGCACTAAATGATTGCAATCATAAAAATGCTAGATTGCATTACACAGCATTGGAAAATAAGGATATCCACTAGAACTTTTTTTATTGACCTAAGAAAAGCTTTTGACACGTAAACCACGAAATCCCTACTTCCACAAACATGACCACTCTAACGTTATAAGAGGCAATGGCCGCTTGCTTATTCAAATCTTACATTACAAATATAGGTATCAGTACGTAACACCATTAAAGACACAGTCATCAGCAACACGGCTACTTGATGACTTGAGTTCCGCAGGGAAGTGTCCTTGGTCCCCTGCTCTTCTCATATACATCCATGACCTCCAAACTTATCCCAACACCTGAAAACCCATTCTCTTTGAGCTGAAGACACGACATATGTCATCTCTCTCTCACCCTAATCATGCCACCCTCAACACCATGTGAAATGAGGAGCTGATTAAAATATCGACTGGATGACCAGCCAATAAACTTACGCTTAACACTGACAAAACTTACTATATTATGTTTGTTTTGGTAGCAGAGCAGGTAGATCCCAAATTAACATTAAGATTGACCACACTCTAATTTAACAGAAATAATGGGGGAAAATATTTTTTTCCTGCTTATTCCTTGACATCAACCTGAATTTCAGACACCCGCCATATCCATCATAAACCAAAAAAGGTATCCAAAACGGTTGATCCTCACCAAGAATACGATACCCGTGCCGCAAAATGCCCTTCTCACACTATAACCAACTCACTTATTTATCCATACCTCTCACCTAAGCATTTTGAGCATGGATCAACAGCATCAACCACACCTAAAGCCAATAATAACCCAACAAAAAGCTGCAGTAAGAATAATCACTAAATCCCATCCCTGGCAGCACACCCCCCCACTCTTCAAAGTTCTAAACTTACTCCCAGTTCAGTACATCCACACTTACTACTGTGCAATCTATATCTACAGGGCCTTAAACTCTAATATCAACCTTGACCTAAAACGCTTTCTTGATAGTTGTGACAGAACCCACAGGCATAACACCAGAAACAAACATCTCTACGACTTTCCCTGTGTCCGACTAAACCTTTACAAAAATTCAATGTATGTCAAAGGCCCTAAAATCTGGAATACCCTTCCTGAGAACTCTAGAACTGCAGACACATTCATCACCTTCAAAACTACCATTAGAAAACATCTTATCTCCCTGATACCTTCAAGGACCATAACATTGTATCAATCGCATCTGCTAGAAAAATGACAGGATGGATAATGAGAACCTTCAAAACTAGGGAGGCCAAGCCCATGATGACACTCTTCAGGTCACTTGTTCTATCTAGGCTGGAATATTGCTGCACTCTAACAGCACCTTTCAAGGCAGGTGAAATTGCCGACCTCGAAAATGTACAGAGAACTTTCACGGCGCGCATAACGGAGATAAAACACCTCAATTACTGGGAGCGCTTGAGGTTTCTAAACCTGTATTCCCTGGAACGCAGGAGGGAGAGATACATGATTATATACACCTGGA
Organism: Cherax quadricarinatus; assembly: GCF_026875155.1. Classification (NCBI taxonomy): domain Eukaryota; kingdom Metazoa; phylum Arthropoda; class Malacostraca; order Decapoda; family Parastacidae; genus Cherax; species Cherax quadricarinatus. The sequence continues at coordinate 2,451,876 of NC_069414.1, read as the reverse complement.
AATCCTAGAGGGACTAGTACCGAACTTGCACACGAAAATCACTCACTACGAAAGCAAAAGACTTGGCAGACGATGCACCATCCCCCCAATGAAAAGCAGGGGTGTCACTAGCACGTTAAGAGACCATACAATAAGTGTCAGGGGCCCGAGACTGTTCAACTGCCTCCCAGCACACATAAGGGGGATTACCAACAGACCCCTGGCAGTCTTCAAGCTGGCACTGGACAAGCACCTAAAGTCAGTTCCTGATCAGCCGGGCTGTGGCTCGTACGTTGGTTTGCGTGCAGCCAGCAGCAACAGCCTGGTTGATCAGGCGCTGATCCACCAGGAGGCCTGGTCACAGACCGGGCCGCGGGGGCGTTGACCCCCGAAACTCTCTCCAGGTAAACTCTCCAGGTAAACACCCCGTCAACTAACTACACGAATACCACCTGGTGGTTCACACTTACACTCACTCACTCATTTGACCATAAACAGAAATATTAATCTCAGTCTTAAAATAATGAATCCTGTGATACTCCAATACTGAAACTATATACTGTGCCAAAACAAAAGCATTCACATTGCTAAACTCACAAACTAGTATTTAGTCACTTAGCCATAATACCAACTTACCTCATAATTTGTAGTATTTTACAATTAAGAATAAAACTAAGTCTCCCCGAAATGCCTAGCCATGCTAAGCGTTCTAGTGGTACACTCTGTAATCACAATTTTACTACATGTAAACCAAACAATATCCAAATTTCTGTAAACTCAGCATTGTAATCCTTATAGAGAATAAACTTTGAATTTGAATTTAAATTTGAATTTGAATATATATTTCTCTCTTTCAACACAATGGCCGTATCCCACTAAGGCGGGATAGCCCAAAAGAAAAAACGAAAGTTTCTCCTTTTACATTTGATTTCCCTACTCACATCTCTGACTCCTTCCTAGACCCAGTAGTGAGTGATCTGGCAGAAGGCATAGTCACTTGTCAACCCCTCGGCTATGTTGGATCGTCTGACCACAAGGCTGTTTTTACGACACTTAAAATCCCAACAGAACGAGGTGAAGAGTCCACACGCACAACCTGGCTATGGGAAAGAGGTAATTGGCCAGCCCTTTGCTCTGAGCTCGCCACCACCGATTGGAATGCTCTTCTCCAAGGGGATGTTGACAACCAAGTGAAAGCCTTCACTGGACACATCCTTAATCTACAGCAAGAACACATTCCTCACCGGCAATATGTGACGAAGCCTACAGATCAGCCTTGGTTTGACTCTCGTTGTAGAGAGGCTGCTATTGCTAAGTACAAAGCATGGCGAAGGTATAAGAGACATCCTACCACCTATAACAGGAACTTGCACAGGCAAGCCTGTAGGCATATGGGTGATGTTCAAAAGTGGGCCATTGCTAAATGGGAGGTGGGCACTAAAAGAAAGCTAGCATCAGGTAGGGTAGGCTCCAAAACCTGGTGGTCCCTGGTCAAGGACAGACAAGGTTATCTGCCTGATGAACTCATTCCACCTCTAAATGGACAGGATGGGACCACCTCTACTAGTAGTCAAGAGAAGGCGGACCTCTTTGCTGAACATTTTGCTACCAAAATGCAAGTTCCTGATCCAGCAAGGGACCCTCCTTGGCTAGCTGCAAGAACTGTGTCAAAACTGTCAGTGGTGACAATAAGGCAGGAGGAGGTGCATTTCCTTCTTAAATCGCTTGACCAAGAAAAGGTTGTGGGCCCAGACAAGTTGAGCCCAAGATTACTGAGATGTGCAGACCAGCTAGCAGCACCTCTAACTCGCATCTTTCAGCACTGCCTAGTACAGTGTAAATGGCCCTCTCTATGGAAAGAGGCAAATGTAGTCCCTGTTCACAAAAAGAAGAGCAGAGCAGAAATCAGCAACTACAGACCAGTGTCACTCCTGTCAATCACTGGTAAGATTCTTGAGACAATAATCTCAAGACAAATGACAGAGTTTTTTGACTACCACTCACTACTTTGTGATCGTCAATATGGCTTCAGGAAAGGTTACTCTAAGTGGCACCAGTCACTGGATGAATCCAAAGTCAGCTGTGTGGTAGCACTGGACATTGCTGGTGCTTTCAACCAGGTGTGGCACCAGGGCCTCTTAGCAAAACTTCAAGCACTGGGAATTGCAGGCTCTATGCTATGTCTCCTCAGTGATTACCTTCATGGTAGATCTCTAAGTGTAGTTCTCAATGGAATGGAATCAGCAAGACATCCTATTGGGGCAAGTGTTCCACAAGGAAGCATGCTGGAACCATTGTTATGGAATGTCTACTTCAACGACCTTCTTCATCTCATCCCAGAATCACATGCATATGCAGACGACTGTACACTGACATTCACTTATCCAATAGAAGAAATACCAGCTGCTCTAAGCTACATCAATCACCAGCTGAGAGCTATATCAGCTTGAGGAAATAGATGGCAAGTAACATTTGCACCTGAGAAAACGCAAATGATGATCGTCTCTAGGCACCATGATGGTAATGCTGGTGCAGTAGTAAGGATGAATGGGAGGGTGTTGGCACCTGGAGAAGAAGTTGATATCCTTGGGGTGAAATTTGACTCCAAACTAACCATGAAGAACCATGTTGTAAATCTAGCAAACAAGGCAGCCAGGAAGCTTACAGCACTTCGCCGCATCTCGCATCTGCTTGACAGTAGGGGTTGCAAGATTCTGTACGAGGAACAAATACGCTCACACCTTGAGTATGCTCCACTTTCTTGGTTTGCCTGCCCCCCCCCCTCATCTGCGACTGCTTGACAGAGTAGAGAGCAGAGCAAGACGTCTCATCTCTCGCCTGGACCCATCCTGGATAGATCTCTCATTTCAGCAGAGCCTTCAACATAGGAGGGATGTGGGTGGCCTTACTGTTATGTATAAGGCCAATATTGTCAAAGTACCACACTTGGATCCACTTCGAGGACAGCGTGAAACAAGCTTTTATGCCACAAGACGGGCAGAAAGCAGCAACTTCACTCTGGCTGTACCCTTCTCCAGAACATCACTCCATCTGAGATCATATATGCCCAGGATGACTCGAGTATGGAACACATTCGTACAGCATAATGATGTCAATGAGATAAAGTCAGTTGATCAAATGAAAATGCTGGCCCACAGATGGCTCCAACTTCATCCTGTTGTAGACAGCCTGTACTGTCAGAACACACAGCCTAGCCGTCTGCTCTGACTAGTTCATAATTCGCGGCATTTTAGGTGCTGCCCTCTGTAGGCTCACCAACGTCAGTGGGAGGCTGAGCCCACCGGCTCTCACTCCTAGGCCGACCGACTTGACAGACACAAGTGCTCCCCCTCCACGGACTGGCTTGCGGTCACTCCCTCACACTGCCCGTTGTGTACTCACTCCTATCCAATTAAAGCCAAACTAGTCCACGGCCGTATCATTGCTACCTATGCTACCTTCATCGGCACTAAACCGCTGTTCAGCAGTAAGAACAGCAATAACACTGTTCCCTACTTGTATGTCTCATAACAATAAAAATGCTTTCAAATGAGCTGATGTAGGTAACAGCTCTTAGCTTGCCAATAAAGTTAGGAATCCTAAACCTGTAAATAGCTTGTCAATAAAGCTAGGGATCCTTAACCTTGTCAAACCCTGTGTAAAAGAAAAAAAAAGAAAAAAAAGAGAAGGGGTTACTAGCCCCTTGCTCCCGGCATTTTAGTCTCCTCCTACAACACGCATGGCTTATGGAGGAAGAATTCTGTTCCACTTCCCCATGGAGATAAGAGGAAATAAACAAGAACAAGAACTAGAAAGAAAATAGAAGAAAACCCAGAGGGGTGTACTCACCTAGTTGTACTCACCTAGTTGAGGTTGCGGGGGTCGAGTCCGAGCTCCTGGCCCCGCCTCCTTCACTGATCGCTACTAGGTCACTCTCCCTGAGCCGTGAGCTTTATCGTACCTCTGCTTAAAGCTATGTATGGATCCTGCCTCCACTACATCGCTTCCCAAACTATTCCACTTACTGACTACTCTGTGGCTGAAGAAATACTTCCTAACATCCCTGTGATTCATCTGTGTCTTTAGCTTCCAACTGTGTCCCCTTGTTACTGTTACTGTGTGGTGTGTGTATATATATATGCTTGTACATGTATGTGTAGTGTGACCTAAGTGTAAGTAGGAGTAGCAAGATGTACCTGAAATCTTGCATGTTTATGAGACAAAAAAAAGACACCAGCAATCCTACCAGCGTGTAAAACAATTACAGGCTTCCGTTTTGCACAATATGCAAAACAACCACTGTGAAACAATAGCGAAATTCCAAGAACATTCGTGACTTCTCACATTATCAAGGAACTATAATAAACAAAACATCAAAGGAAGGCATATAAAGGGTCAAGACTACACCTCACCATCACGTCACCAAAACAAAGTTACACCTCACACACGCGTGACAACACCTGACTCTGTGAAGCCCAACTAATACTCTACCCAAACATTAAGATTTTTTACTTGTCTCGTGTAGCATTAAATTCTTTCCAAATATTATTTATTATAAATGGATCCAATTTATATATACTAAAAGAAATATTCATGTTATTTTCATAACTGCTTTTCATGACACATGATTCAATTATATTCCTGTCGACCATGGACTTGCTTGATACAACTTTCTTAGCCTTTTGAAAATCAATTGGATGGTTAAAGTCTCTCACATAAATAAATAGAGCATTAGAATCTTGTCCAGTTCTAATGCTATATTTATGTTGTTTTAATCTTAGTTCGAGACTTTTATCAGTTTGACCGTCATAAATTTTATCGCAAATTTTACAAGGAATCTTATACACATCCATCAGCATTTTGGGGGGAATTCTTCATCAAAAGTTTTTTTTACTGTATCAAGATTTTTGAATACAACTTTAATATTCAAAGTCTTAAGAAAAGAAGGCATATCAACCAAGTTTTCATGGTAAGGGAGAACCAACATGTTTTTATTTGAATAAGGCTGGTTGTCCCTTTTTGGATTTTTAAAAGGGTACCCCTTGGGCCAATTTTTAAAAAAGATTTATAAATTTTTGGGTTTTTTGGGGTTTAACTTCAGGTTTTTAGCTATTTCAAAAAATGTTGGATATTTTTTCTCAATGAATTTCGGGACTACAGATACGAAAAAGCTCTAAAAAATATTGTAAAAAACCCGACATTTTAATTTTTACTGCCGTGAAGAATAATAATGTACAGAGGAACGGGTTATTTTGTAGGTTTTCCTGTAATTTTTAAATTTAAAATAAACCTTTACACTTTATTAAAAAAAACACCCTAGAAAAGGCAATGAAAAAATTAGAAAAAAATAAAACTGCAGCTCTGGGTTTCGGTCTATATTTTCAACTTCAAAAAACAATAGTGTTGAAATTGCAAAAGCCTTTTGAACTTTGAAAAATTTCTGATTTATCTTCTAAATAAAATTAATATTAGAAAGGGGGATGGTAAATAGTTCTATGTTATAAAAAATTATTCCCGTTGCCCCCCTTTCCTCACCTACACCTAAAAATAACAGCAGGAAATACCGACTTTGGGGAGACTCCCCGAGGACCCTTTTCGGGAACCCCCAAACCCATTTGGCAAGCAGCATCTGACCGAGGGGGTTTCTCGGCACCTGTAACGATGGAAAACATAGTTTTTTTAAAACATTGTAATGAGAGACCCACAGTTTTTAAAAAACCTGAAACCCGAGGACCATACTTTTGTTACAGCCCTTTTTAACAAAGGAGAGAAAGGGGTTTGTTTACATCTGTAACGAGAGTTTAAACAGTTGTTACAACGTGTAACGAAGACACAGTTGTTACAACACATTAACAAGAGATCACAATTTTAAAAACACCTGTAACGAGAAAAAAGGTTGTTACAACACATGTAACAAAGAGAACACATTTTGTTACAACACAGGGTAACGAGGGGTTTTACAGTTGTTTCCCAACACATGAAACAAAAAGATCCAATTTTTAAAACCTGAACGAGAGATCTTTTTTTGGGTTACAGCACTTTGTAACGAGAAAACACATTTTTTTCAAACATGTAAAAAAAAGATCACAATTGTTAAAACCTGTAACGAGAGATCTGGTTGTTACAGCACATGTAACGAGAGATCACATTTTTTTACAACACATGTAAAAAAAAAGATCACAATTTTTAAACCCTTGTAACAGAGTCAGGGTTGTTACAGCAAAATTTAACGAAAAGAACACAGTTGTTAAAACACATGTTTCCCTGGATTTTTTCCTGGAGAGATTTCCCGGGGGTAACGCCCCCGGGCCCGGCTGGACCAGGCCCCCTGGTGGACCTAGCCTGATCAACCAGGCTGTTGCGTGGCGGGCCGAAAACCCAAAAATACGACCCCACACCCGGCTGCCCGGGAAACTGTTTTTAAGGTGCTTGCCCGGCCAGTTGAAGACTGCCGGGGGCTTTGGTAATCCCCCTTTTTTTGTGCTGGGGGGAAATTTTAAAACATTTCTGGGGCCCCTGACATTTAAATTTGTAGGGTCTCTTAACGTGCTAGGGGTCCCCCTTGTTTTTCTTTGGGGGGGATGGTGCATCGTCTGCCAAGTCTTTTGCTTTCGTAGTGGGTGATTTTTTGTTTTGCAAGTTTTGGTACTATCCCCCTAGGGTTTTCCCGGTTTTATATAACAAGTATTCTCCCTCCTGCCCTTCCAGGGAATACGGTTTTGGAACCTCAAGCGCTCCCAATAATTTAGGGTTTTATTTTCCGTTATGCCGCCTTTAAAAATTCTCTGTAATTTTCTAGGGCGGCAATTTTCACCCCCTTGAAAGGTGCTGTTAGTGGAGAAAAAATTTCCCCGCCTAGATAGAACCCAAATGCCTGAAGAGTGTCCCTTTGGGCTTTTTTCCCCCCCTATTTTTTAAGGGGGGGGGGGGGGGTTTTATTATCCTCCTGTCCCCTTTTTTTTTGCAGGGTGGTTGATACAATTTATGGGCCTTGAAGGTGAGATCCTCCGACAAAGACACTCCCCGGTTTTTTGGGCGTTGGGGTTTTTGCTCTAAATTTTTTTGGCCAGAATTTGTTTTGTACTCTGAGGGAAAATTTAATTTTTCCCCTGTTTACCATATCTGAGTAAAATTTTAAATTTTCATCGTTTAACCATATTGTTTTCCCGCACCCACTGAAAGTTTGGGTTTATGCTGCCCGGAGTTTGCAGTGTCTGCAATGGAAGACACGGGCATGCAGATTTTGGGTGTCATCTGCAAAGGAAAACACGGGGCTGTGGCTGACATTTCCCTTTTCTATGTCGGGGGAAATTAAAGGAAGAGGAAAGGTGGGAGCGAAATATTTTGCCTTTGGAACAGAGTTTTCACCGAAACTGCCTCGGACTTTACTCTGTTGAAGACTACTTCTGGTTTGTTAGTGAGGAAAATTATAGATTCCCCTCCCACCCACTTTTCCCGTTATTTCCCTTTTGCACCCATTTTGTGCGCTATTACGCCTGGCACACTTGTCGAAGGGTTTTTTCAAAGTTTAACGGGGATCACAGTTTTTTTTAACACATGTAACGAGGGGGGCACAGTTAAAATCAAAGTAACGAAGATAAAAAGAGAGAAAAGATTTGTTCGGATTTTTAACCCCGGAGGGTTAGCCACCCAGGATAACCCAAGAAAGTCAGTGCGTCATCGAGGACTGTCTAACTTATTTCCATTGGGGTCCTTAATCTTGTCCCCCAGGATGCGACCCACACCAGTCGACTAACACCCAGGTACCTATTTGCTGCTAGGTGAACAGGACAACAGGTGTAAGGAAACGTGTCGAAATGTTTCCACCCGCCGGGAATCGAACCCGGGCCCTCCGTGTGTGAAGCGGGAGCTTTAGCCACCAGGCCACCGGGCTAGGAGCTAGGAGCCAGGTGCTATAAATCGGCCCACGCAACCACAATTAGGTATATACATGTAACGAGAGATCACAGTTGTTACAACATATGTAACGAGAGATCACAGTTGTTACAACATATGTAACGAGAGATCACAGTTGTTACAGCATATGTAACGAGAGATCACAGTTGTTACAGCATATGTAACGAGAGATCACAGTTGTTACAACATATGTAACGAGAGATCACAGTTGTTACAACATATGTAACGAGAGATCACATTTGTTACAGCATATGTAACGAGAGATCACAGTTGTTACAACATATGTAACGAGAGATCACAGTTGTTACAACATATGTAACGAGAGATCACAGTTGTTACAACATATGTAACGAGAGAATCACAGTTGTTACAACATATGTAACGAGAGATCACAGTTGTTACAACATATGTAACGAGAGATCACAGTTGTTACAACATATGTAACGAGAGATCACAGTTGTTACAACATATGTAACGAGAGATCACAGTTTTTACAACATATGTAGCGAGAGATCACAGTTGTTACAACATACGTAACGAGAGATCACAGTTGTTACAACATATGTAACGATAGATCACAGTTGTTACAACATATGTAACGAGAGATCACAGTTTTTACAACATATGTAGCGAGAGATCACAGTTGTTACAACATATGTAACGAGAGATCACAGTTGTAAAGTGGTCTTACAACATATGTAGGACCGAACCGAATCACAGTTGTTACAAATATGTAACGAGAGATCACAGTTTTACAACATATGTAACGAGAGATCACAGTTTTTACAACATATGGTACGAGAGATCACAGTTGTTACAACATATGTAACGAGAGATCACAGTTGTTACAACATATGTAACGAGAGATCACAGTTGTTACAACATATGTAGCGAGAGATCACAGTTGTTACAACATATGTAACGAGAGATCACAGTTGTTACAACATATGTAACGAGAGATCACAGTTGTTACAACATATGTAACGAGAGATCACAGTTGTTACACATATGTAACGAGAGATCACAGTTGTTACAACATATGTAACGAGAGATCACAGTTGTTACCACATATGTAACGAGAGATCACATTGTTACAACATATGTAACGAGAGATCACAGTTGTTACAACATATGTAACGAGAGATCACAGTTGTTACAACATATGTAACGAGAGATCACAATTGTTACAACATATGTAACGAGAGATCACAGTTGTTACCACATATGTAACGAGAGATCACAGTTGTTACAACATATGTAACGAGAGATCACAGTTGTTACAACATATGTAACGAGAGATCACAGTTGTTACAACATATGTAGCGAGAGATCACACACTACCGTATATTATTATTATTATTATTATTATAATGAAGGGGAAGCGCTAAACCCGTAGGATTATACAGCGCCTGGGGGGGGGGATGTGGAAGGCATTCAGGCTTAATTTGGGGAACTGGAGCACAGATCCAATTCCCTAAATCAAGAGCCCCTCACCAACATACACTACCGTATAGAAAGCTCAGCATGTGAAGCGAGAGCTTTTGCCAAGATCCACAGCAACACCCTTCACAAAAGCGGCTAATCACCCCATTATTAAGGATAAAGATACATAAAATCGTGAGATTGTATCCACACGTCGCGTTAACCCGGACAAATTCGGTAACTATACGATAAGTATGGTGGTTAACGCTCTCGCTTCACACGGTGAGGGCCTGGGTTCGGTTCCCAGCCAGAGTAGAAACATTGGACGTGTTTCTTTCCACCTGTTGTCTATATTCCCCATCAGTAAAATGGGTACCTGGGTGTTAGTCGACTGGTGTGGGTCGCATCCTGGGACACTGACCTAAGGAGGCCTGGTCACAGACCGGGCCGCGGGGGCGTTGACCCCCGGAACTCTCTCCATGTAAACTCCAGGTAATATCCAATATTTTCAGTGTTAATGAAAAGAACTTGAAATTTTGAGATTGTATCCACATGTTGCTTTATGTAGATATTCGATTGTGTGATAAGATTGTACTGTACTAAATGACTTTAATATTCAAAATATATACGTGTATAACTATACGCAATGTGGCGGCATAGAGGCTCATTGTGACCCGAAGCAGCAATAAATAAGTTATAGAGTAATTAGGATTTAGTGTTCAGGAAAAGTTAAATGAGTGTATACATTGCTATACTTACTAACATCTTCTCCTGAACGTGTAGGATTGTGGGAGTCTCATTATCTTTATCATCATTATCATTCAGTTGTGAGTCTCGTGTGATCCTCTTCAGTACTTCCTTAGGTATCATCACTACCTCTTCTACCAATGGCGTCACCACTGACCCATTACTCATCCCAGGATCCATCCACAGCGTAGAAGAGAGAGAGCTGCTGGTGTAAGGCCTTGTCTGCAAAAGAGCTTCTGGCCTGCTGAGGTGGGCGCCGTCTGTATGAGTAAGAAAAAATTATAACAAGAGCCAATTTATTTTTTTTTACCTTAGATGACTACGACAAAATCAGAAAATGTTTTATTTCCACTGGGATCCCTCCCAAAGGATGCTACCCACATCAGTCTACTACCACCCAAGTAGGAGAAGACTTAGCTGGGAATCGAACCCATGACCATTTGATTGCAAGCCGAACACACCACCACTAAGCTACAGGTCGCTTAATAATAATTCTAGCTTCATTGATGGTTAAGGCAGGACTGTTGGGTATACGACAAATTCTAACCGAGCGAAAAAGTAATGTGAAGGACCTGGGAGTGATAATGTCAAAGGGTTTCGCCTTCAAAGACCACAACAATGTATCTACCTCATCTGCGAGGAGAATAATAGGATAGATAATGAGAACCTTCAAACCTAGGGACGTCAAGCCCATGATGATTCTCTTCAAATCGCTCGTTCTCTCTAGGCTGGAATACCGATGTACACTAACGGCCCCCTTCAAGGCTGGCGACATTGCAGACCTGGAGAGTGTACAAAGAACTTTCACAGCACACATACATACGATAAGGCACCTAACTTACTGGGAACAGTTGAAGGCCCTTGATCTGTACGACAAGGTCCTAGATGCACTAGAAGACAAAAAGAATGCAGATGTAATATATACAGACTTTGCAAAAGCCTTCAACAAATGTGACCATGGCGTAATAGCGCACAAAATGCGTGCTAAAGAAATAACAGGAAAAGCTGGTAGATGGATCTATAATTTCCTCACAAACAGAACACAAAGAGAAGTAGTCAACGGAGTAAAGTCTGAGGCGGCTACAGTGAAAAGCTCTGTTCCGCAAGGCACAGTACTCGCTCCCATCTTGTTTCTCATCCTCATATCTGACATAGACAAGGATGTCAGCCACAGAACAGTGTTTTCCTTTGCAGATGACACCTGAATCTGCATGACAGTGTCTTCTATTGCAGACACTGCAAGGCTCCAGGCGGACATCAACCAAATCTTTGAATGGGCTGCAGAAAACAATATGAAGTTCAACGATGAGAAATTTCATTTACTTCGATATGGTAAACATGAGGAAATTAAAACTTTATCAGAGTACAAAACAAATTCCAGCCACAAAATAGAGCGAAAAACCTGGGAGTGATCATGTCGGAGAATCTCACCTTCAAGGACCATAACATTATATCAATCGCATCTGCTAGAAAAATGACAAGATGGATAATGAGAACCTTCAAAACTAGGGATGCCAAGCCCATGATGACACTCTTCAGGTCGCTTGTTCTATCTAGGCTGGAATATTGCTGCACACTAACAGCACCTTTCAAGGCAGGTGAAATTGCTGACCTAGAAAATGTACAGAGAACCTTCACGGGGGCCATAAGGGGATAAAACACTCAATTACTGGGAGCACTTTAAATTCCTAACCGTACACCCTGGAACCAGGGAAAGAGTTT
>NC_069414.1:2419195-2439589 GCF_026875155.1 Cherax quadricarinatus | reverse complement strand
TAAAATGGGTTGATGGGGGAAGGTTGGGAGGTTTGTTTATGTTGTCTTGCTGCTGTCCTCTGCACACGTGATGGTAGAATTGCACTTACATCGACGATGAACTCACACAGGAGGCTTTCAATGGTGGCGCCACTGTCGAAGACACACTCTAGCTCTTGACCCCCTATGTGGTCCTTAAAATATGGTGCTACAACCCTTAGTAGTGCGCCAAAACACTGGTGGAGGTTGGGTGAGTACCACAACAGTGAGAGTGGTTGGGTTTGTGAGTAAACAGGGTTAAGACCGGCAATGGTGAGAGACACGTGGTGAGTGGGGGGTTTGGGGTCGGGGGTTTTGAACGGCGTAAGCCTCACTGAGAACAGCCACACTGCCGCAAATATATTCTAAGCTGGCTAGCTTAAAATACACCCATGAAATACCACAAGGATGAAAAAAGAGCACTCAGGATTGCTTGGAGCTTGAATCACAAGCGATGAAGACTACTCACGTGGCTTGCTTGAGTACTGGGGTACAACAACTGGGTTAGTTGCTAGCTGGCTTATCTTAACCCTTCACACAGAATAGCTTGATAACTTCACACGATGAGCACAGCAGGGGTGGAAGCTGGCTTGGCAGGCAAAGGAACTGGATGAAGTAGACTAGGCTCGACTGGGCTCCCTCACCACAGACTGGAAGCTGGCTTATTTTGCAAACTCGGGTCAACCCCTCGGTAGTGATGCAAATAAGCAGATAAACACTAATACGAAGAGACTGACCAGTGAATGGTGTAGAAGCTGGTAGGAGCTTGAGAGAGTAGCTGACTTGAGGTAGCTGGCTGGCGTTAACCTCGGTAGGCCTACTGTACGTCGTACATCGCCGATGTACGTCGTACATCGGCGTAATTATCAATTTTACGCCCACACTGCTGGCACCATTTATCGTAGGGGTTCTTAAATGGAGATATTGAGGGTTGAAGGTAGACACACTTGTTGGATGGTAACGATACATACAGCAGGGCCCCGCTTTACGGCGTTTCGCTTTACGGCGTTCCGCTAATACGGACATTTCAAATTATGACCAAAACTCGCTATACGGCTCCCCCCACCTGTCTTTCTAATACGGTCACAGCTGCCCACCGAGTTTGTTTACATTCTCCCTGAGCACATCTCCTTATTATGTCTGGAAACTTTCCAAAATTTCAAGTGTTTTAAAGTTATTGTATATTTTATATGTATTGTACTTGATAATTAAACTTGTGTACACCTGTACCTAAATAAACTTACACACTGTGCTGGCATGTAGGTACACATTAAAATCACTAAGTCTCTCTACTCTTCATGCAATAATAATAATAATTTAAAAATAATAATAATAATAATAATAATAATAAAAAATCTCTTTGGGGCATTAATGTTGCATATTACGTTAATATAGACATTTCCCTTAATCTATCTATGATATTTTTTCAAAATTATATAAGAAACATTATGTAAGACACAAACATGATACATGCAACCCACATATATAAAAAATTTTACAAATATATATGAGATGTTTACCAAACGGTTTTTAGAAGTGTCGGAAGGGAAATTTCGTTTTCTCTAGCCCGTCACCTGTTACTAGGGATAACTGTAGAAAAATATTCCTTTTTGTATTTCCTTCACTTTATAGCTATAATTCTGTACTAACTTGTACACAGTGAAGAGGGATTGTTTCGTGATTTTAATTATTATAATAATAATAAAAATATTATAAGGTAAAAGTTTAACAAACTCTTAAAACTGGACACGTATTAATACCGTCTATTTCGCCTGACCGAGTGATCGTCCACAACCTGTTCAGTTTTTTTTACGCTGTCTGAGCTCGGGTATCATTAAATGTTGTTTATTACGTTAATTATAACACATTTTCATTAATCCATCCGTGATATTTTTTCAAAATTATATAATAAACACGACACATAACATAAATACATAACATATGTGTAGAGAACCTAGGATAACCAAAAAAAGTCAGAGTGACTTACTTCCATTGCCTTCACTCAGAGCATCATTTCTTCTCAAAATGATGTTACATGAGAAGGGGAGTGTTCTTCTTTATTTATTCTACCCTATCAATGTAGAGACAACCTGTACACAATGTAACTTGTACACAAACCAGACGTGTACACTGTTTACAAACTTACCTTCGCCTGGTTTGTTTACATAACTCTGCGCCTGTCCTCTCTTTATTGCACTCATTCTTTCTCTCTGGTATGGTAGCCCGGCTGACTACCATACATACCACACTTGATTTTTTTACAATAAATACTACTCATCTCACCCTATATTTTAAGGTAAGTAATGAGGGGAACTGTATACCCCATTTTATCGCTCTGGGATGCTTAAATATCATAGAATAGTATGTGTGGGTGGGTTGGCCTGGTATGGTAGCCTGGCTGACTACCATACATACCACACTTGATTTTTACAATAAATACTACTCATCCTACCCTAATATTTTAAGGTAAGTAATGAGTGAACTGTATACACATTTTTTATTGCTCTGGGATGCTAAATATCATAGAATGTATGTGTGGGTGGGTTGGCCTGGTATATGGTAGCCTGGTGATCTACCATAATACACACTTGATTTCTTACAATAAACTACTTCTTTTGTCTCATCCCTGATTAAGACTATAATATATTTTTAAGGTAAGTAATGGTGCACTATGTGTGTATTTGTACATTTTTATTGTTTTTGGATGCTGGTTCTATTGTAACATAATATATTGATAGTGTAAACTTTGTTATCTAGTGTTTGTATGCATTTGTTTAGTGGAAAAAAATGGCTTGTTCCCTTTACGGCGGTTTCCGACATTACGGCGGTTAGCCTGGAACCTAACCCGCTTGTAGTGGGGCCATCCCCATGTATATTGTCAAGAGACTGTGATGATGAGGATGGAGCCCAGCCTCTGCTGTCTTAGCCTGTTCTAGGTCTATGCGCAGTCTGAGAGGAGGGCAGAGAGGTACAAACCGTACACATGCGCATCCCGTGACGTCACACAAAGTCACAGGCCTAAAAGGGATCTCCTATCTCAAGTCATGGATGTACTAATATGCTGTTACAAAACAGGGCTCTGCAAAAATCTATTGCTGACGGTGCAGTGTTGTTGGTGGAGGCAGTTGTTCTGCTGGTTGTTGCCCCCCCCACAGAGTGTTGCTGGTGGATTCTGTTTTGCTGGTGGTGCAGTGTTGTGGTGGTGCAGGGTTGTTGGTGGAGCAGTGTTGTTGGTGGAAGCAGTGTTGATGGTGTTGCAGTGTTGCTGGTGTTGAGTTGTTGATGGTGGTGCAGTGTTTGTGGTGGTTGCAGTGTTGCTGGTGGAGCAGTGTTGCTGGTGTTGCAGTGTTGCTGGTGTGCACGTGTTGTTGGAGGTGCTGTGTTGCTGGTGGAGCAGTGTTTGTCGGTGGGAGCAGAGTTGCTGGTGTTGCAGTTTGTTGTGGTGGTGCAGTTGTTGTTGGTGCGTGCAGTGTTGCTGGTGGTGCAGTGTTGTGGTGGGAGGCAGTGTTGAGTGTTGTTGGATGGAGCAGTGTTGTGGGCAGAGTTGTTGGTGGTGTCAGTGTTGTTGGTGGTGACAGTGTTGCTGGTGGTGCAGGTTGCTGGTGGAGCAGTGTTGTGTATCGTGTTGGTGGACAGCAGTGTTGAGTGGAGCAGAGTTGTTGGTGGTTGCCCAGTGTTGTTGGTGGAGCGTGTTGCTGGTGGTGCAGTGTTCTCGTTGGTGATGCAGTGTTTGCTGGTGGTGCAGAGTTGCTGGTGGAAGAAGTGTTGAGTGTTTTTGGTGCGTGCACTGTTGTTGGTTGGAGCAGTGTTGAGTGTTGTTGGGTTGGAGCAGTGTTTGTTGGTGGTGCAGTGTGTTGGTGGAAAGCTGTGTTGCTGGTGGTGAAGGGTTGCTGGTGGAGCATGTGTTGTTGGTGCGAGCCAGTGTGAGTGTTGTGGTGGTGCACGTGTTGGTGGGAGCAGTGTTGGTGGTGGTGCAGTCAGTGTTGCTTCGGTGGGAGCAGTGTTTGCTGGTGGAGCTGTGTTGTGGTGGTGCAGTTAGTTAGGTGGAGCAGTGCTGCTGGTGGTGCAGTGTTGCTGGTGGTGACAGTGTTGTTGGTGGAGCAGTGTTGTTGGTGCAGTGTTGTTACTGGTGGAGCAGTGTTGCTGGTGGAGCAGTGTTGCTGGTGGGCACAGGTTGGAGTGTGTTGGTGTGGTGCAGTGTTGTGGTGGAGCAGTGTTGTTGGTGGAGCAGTGTTGCTGGTGTGGAGCAGTGTGTGGTGGGCTGTGTTGCTGGTGGAGCAAATGTTGATGGTGGAATGTTGTGGTGGAGCGTGTTGATTAGTGGAGCGCAGTGTTGTGGTGGAGCAGTGTTGCTGGTGGAGCAGTGATGCTGATGGAGCACGTGTTGCTGATGGTAGCAGTGTTGTGATGGAGCTGTGTTGCTAAATGGAGCTGTGTGCTGGTGGAGCAGTGTAGCTGTGGAGCAGTTTTGCTGATGGTAGCAGTGTTGCTGGAGGAGCAGATGTTTGCTGGGGGAGCAGTGTTGCTGGTAGAGCATGTGATTGCTGGTAGAAGCAGTGTTGCTGTAGAGACAGTGTTGCTGGGAGAGCAGAGTTGCGGTTGGAGCAGTGTTGCTGGTGGTACGTGTTGCTGGTGGAGCGTGTTACTCGTGGAGCAGTGTTACTAGTGGAGCAGTGTTGCTGGTTGGGCAGTGTTGTTGATGGAGCAGTGTTGAGTGTGCTGATGGAGCTGAGTTGCTGGTGGAGCAGTGTTGAGTGTTGCGGAATGATGAAAAGCGAGGTGTTGTTGAGTGTTGATGTGGAGCCAGTGGTGACTGTTTGTGGTGGAGCAGTGTTGATTGTTGCAGGTGATGGAAGCAGTGTTGACATGCTGTGATAAAGCAGTGTTGCTGGTGGGCCAGTGTTGAGTGTTGTTGGTGGATTTTGTTGGGTGTAGTTGCTGTTGGAGCAATGTTGAGTGTTGCTGTTGGAAGCAGTGTTTGAGTGTTGCTGATGGTGCAGTGTTGCTGGTGGAGCAGTGTTTAGTGTTGTGGTTTTTTGCTGCAGTGTTGGGTGTTGCTGATGGAGCAGTGTTAGCTGGTGGCAGCAGTGTTGAGTGTTTGCTGATGGAGCAGTGTTGCTGAGTTGGAGCAGTGTTGCTGGTAGGAGCAGTGTTGAGTGTTGCTGGTGGTACAGTTAAAGGTTGAGTGCTGCTGGTGGTGCAGTGTTGAGTGTTCCTCGGTGGAGCATGTGTTGTGGATGGAGCAGTGAGGAGTGTTGCCGATGGGAGCAGTGTTGTGGGTGGAGCTATTGTTGAGTGTAGCTGGTGGAGCAGGTGTTGAGTGTGGTTGTGGACAGTGTTGAGTGTTGCTGGTGGTGCCTGTTGTTGGTGGAAGCAGTGTTGCTGTGGAGCAAACGTTTGAGTGTTTGTTGGTGGAGCAGTGTTGGTGGAGCAGTGTTGTTGGCGGTGCAGTGTTGTTGGTGAGCAGTGTTGCTGGTGGTGCAGTGTTTGCTGGTGGTGCATTGTTGCTGGGTGAAGAAGTGTTGAGTGTTATTGGTGGTGCCACTGACACTTGTTGGTGGGAGCCGTGTTGCTGGTGGAGCTGTTGTTGAGTGTTGTTGGTGGAGCAGTGTAGGTGGAGCAGTTGTTGTTGGTGGTTGCAGTGTTGTTAGGTGGAAAGCAGTGTTGCTGGTGGTGAAGTGTTGCGGTGGTGCAGTGTAGAGTGTTGTTGGTGGTGCAGTGTTGGTGGTGGTGCAGTGTTGTTGGTGGAGCAGTGTTGCTGGTGGAGCAGTGTTGCTGGTTGGAGCAGTGTTGTGGTGGTGCAGTGTACTGGTGGAAGCAGTGCTGCTGGTGGTTGCAGTGTTGCTGGTGGTGCAGTGTGTTGGCTGGTGCAGTGTTGTTGGTGCAGTGTTGTTGGTGGAAGCTGTGTTGCTGGTGGCGCAGTGTTGAGTGTTGTTGGTGGTGCGTTGTGGTGGAGCAGTAGAGCAGTGTTGTGGTGGAGCAGTGTTGCTGGTGGAGCAGTGTTGCTGGTGGAGCAATGTTGCTGGTGGAAATGTTGCTGGTGGAGCAGCAGTGTTGCTCGTGGAGCAGTGTTGCGGTGGAGCAGTGTTGCCTGGTGGAGCAGTGATGCTGATGGAGCAGTGTTGCTGATGGAGCAGTGTTGCTCGCTGGTGCAGTGTTGTAATGGAGCTGTGTTGCTGTGGTGCAGGTGTTGTTGTGGAGCCGTTTTGTGATGGTGCTGTGTTGCTGGAGATGAGCAGTGTTGCTGGGGGAGCAGGGAGCAGTGTTGCTGGTTTAGAGCAGTGTTTGATGGTAGAGCAGTGTTGCTGGTTGAGAGCAGTGTTCTGATGGTGGCAAGCAGGTGTTGCTGGTGGGACAGTGTTGTTGGTGGAAGCAGTGTTTTACTCGGGAGCGTGTTACTAGTGGAGCAGTGTTGCTGGTTGAGCAGTGTTGTGATGAGCAGTGTTGAGTGTTGCTGATGGAGCAGTGTTGCTGGTGGAGCAGTGTTGAGAGTTGCTGATGAGCAGTGTTGAGTGTTGCTGATGAAGCAGAGTTGAGTGTTGCTGTTGGAAGCAGTGGTGACTGTTGCTGGTCGGAGCAAGTGTTGCTGGTGGAGCAGTGTTGAGTGTTGCTGTTGGAGCAATGTTGAAGTGTTGCTGTGGGAGCATTGTTGAGTGTTGTGTTGGAGCAGTGTTGAATGTTCCTGTTGGAGATTGTTGAGTGTTGCTGTGGAGCAGTGTTGAGTGTTGCTGTTGGAGCAATGTTGTGTGTTGCTGTTGGAGCAGTGTTGAGAGGTTGCTGAGGAGCAGTTGCTTTTAGTGCATCTGATACCTGGTGCTGCAGTGTTGAGTGTTGCTGACTGGAGAGTGTTGTGGTGGAGCAGTGTATTGCTGGGGTGCAGTGTTGCTCGATGGAGCAGTGTGAGTGTTGCTGGTGGTACAGTGTTGAGTGTTACTGGTGATGCATGTTGAGTGTGCTGGATCGTGCCGTGTTGCTGGTGAGCAGGTTTGAGTGTTCTGGTGGGCAGTGTTGCTGGGTGGAGCAGTGAGGTGTGTTGCCGATGGTGCATTTGTTGCTGTTGGAGCAGTGTTGCTGGTGGTGCCAGCATTGAGTGTCTGCTGTTGGAGCATTTGTTGAGTGTTGCTGGTGGAGCAGTGTTGAGTGTTGCTTGTTGAGCTGTGATTGGTGTTGCTGGTGGAACAGTGTTGTGGTGGTCGCATTGTTGGAGAGTTACGTTGGCATGCAGTTTTGAGTGTTGCGGATGTGCAGTTCCAGTGTTGCTGTTGGAAGAGTGTTGGTGTTTCTGGTGGTACAGTGTTGCTGGTGGAAGCTGTGTTGAGTTATACTGGTGATGCAGTGTTAGTGTGGTGTCGTTCCGTGTTGCTGGTAGAGCTCGTGTTGTTGGTGGTTCAGTGTGCTGGTTGGAGCAGTGTTGCTGGTTGGAGCAGTGAGGTGTGTTGCCGATGGAGCATAGTTGCTGTGGAGCTGTGTTTAATGGTGTGGCAGTGCTGTGGTGGTGCAGTGTTGCTGGTGGTGCAGTGTTGTGGTGGGCAGTTGTTGTTGGTGCAGTGTTGTTTGAGGGCAGTGTTGCTGGTGGAGCAGTGTTGAGTGCTGGTGGTGCAGTGTTGTTGGTGGAGCAGTGTTGCTGGTGGAGCAGTGTTGCTGGTGGAGCAGTGTTGCTGGTGGAGCACGTGTTGTTGCTGGTGGAGCATGTTGATGGTGGAGCAATGTTGCTGGTGGAAGTGTTGCTGGTGGTGCTGTGTTGCTGGATTTTTTTTGGGAGCAGTGTTGCAGGTGGAGGGTGTTTGTGTGGGAGCAGTGTTGTGTTGGAGCAAGTGTTGCTGATGGCAGGCAGTGTTGCTGGTGGAGCAGTTTTGCTGATGGAGGGCAGTTGTTGTGGGGGAGCAGTAGTTGCTGGAGGGAACGTGTTGCTGGTAGCGCAGTGTTGCTGTTAGGCAGTGTTGCTGGTGGAGCAGTGTTGCTGGTGGGACAGTGTTGCTGGTGGAGCAGTGTTACTCGTGGAGCAGTGTTTACTCGATGGGGAGCAGTGTTGCTGGTTGAAACAGTGTTGCTGATGGAGCAGTGTTGCCTTGGGGGATTGGGCTGCAGTGTTGAGTGTTGCTGATGGAGCCAGTGTTGAGTGTTGCTGTGGAGCTGTGGTGACTGTTGCTGGTGAGAAGCAGTGTTGAGTGTTGCTGGTGAAGCAGTGTTGACTGTTTCTGATGGATCGTGTTGCTTGGTGGAGCAGAGTGTTGTGTTGCTGATAGAGCAGTGTTGCTGGTGGATCAGTATTGAGTGTTGGAAGGTGGATCTTTGTTGTGTGTTTCCTGGTGGAGCAGTGTTGATTGTTCATGCGTGCGTTCATTGTATGAGTGTTGCTGTTGGTGCAGTGTTGAGTGTTGCTGTTGGAGACAATGGTTGAGTGTTGTGTTGGAGCAGTGTTTGCTCGCTGGAGCAGGATTAGTGTTTGCTGGTTGATGCAAGTGTTGAGTGTTGCTGATGGAGCAGTGTTGCTGGTGGCGGTACAGTGTTGAGTGTTACTGGTGATGCAGTGTTGAGTGTTGCTACTGATCGTGCCGTGTTGGTGTTTAGAGCAGTGTTGAGTGCTGCGGTGGTGCAGTGTTGCTGTGGAGCCAGTGTTGCTGGTGGAGCAGTGTTGCTGGTGGAGCAGTGTTTGCGTGTTGCCGATGGGAGCATTGTTGCTGTTGGAGGCAGTGTTGCTGGTGGTGCAGCTGCAGCGTTGAGTGTTGTGATGTTGCAGTGTTGCTGGTGGAGCAGTGTTGAGTGTTGCTTGTTGAGCAGTGTAGAGTGTTGCTGTGTGCATTGTTGAGTGTTACTGCTGGTTGCAGTGTGAGTGTTGCGGATGGTGCAGTGTTGCTGTTGGAGCTGCGTTGAGTGTTGATGGTGGTGCATTGTTGGTGTTATGGTGAAGCAATGTTGAGTGTTGCTGATGGTGCCGTGTTGCTGGTGAGGAGTGGTTGTGTGGTCCTGGTGGAGCAGTGTGGTGGTGTTTCTAGTGTTATGTGTTTCTGTTGGTACAGTGTTTGAGTGCTCGCTGATGGAGCAGTGTTGCTGGTGGAAGCCAGCAGTGTTGAGAGTTGCTGGGGTGCAAGTGTTGCTTGATGGATGCAGTGTTGAGTGTTTTGATGGTACTCAGTGTTGCTGTAGGAGCAGTGTTGATAGTCGGGGCTGTGTTGAGTGTTGCTGTGGTGCAGTTTTGGTGTGTTGCTTGTGGTAGCAGAGTTGAGTGTTGTGGTGGAACAGTGTGCTAGTTGGTGCAGTGTTGGTGTTGCTTGGTGGTGCATATGCGGTTGAGTGTTGCTGGTGGTGAAGTGTGAGGTTTGGCTGGTGGTTGCAGTGTTCGAGTGTTGCTGGTGTGCAGTGTTGAGTGTTGCTGGTGGAGCCAGTGTATGCTGGTATAGTGCAGTGTTGAGTGTTGCTGGTGGAGCAGTGTTGAGTGTTGCGTTGTGGTGCAGTGTTGAGTATTGCGGTGGAGCGTGTTGAGTGTTGCTGGTTGTGACAGTGTTGAGTGTTGACTGGTGGTGTTGTTGAGTGTTTCTGATTGGAAGCAGTGTTGCTGGAGCAGTGTTGAGTTATTGTGGTGGTTGCGAGTTGTTCGTGAAAGGGCTGCTGGTGGAGCAGTGTTGAGTGTTGTGGTGTGCAGGGTTTTGTTGTGGTGAAAGTGTTGCTGGTGGAGGGTGTTGAGTTTTTTGGTGGAAAACTGTTGTTGCTGGTTGGTGCGGTGTGACTGGTGGTACAGTGTTGAGGTTGTGCTGGTGGAACAGGTTGCTGGAGGTACAGTAGTTGCTGGTGGTAAGTGTTGCAGTGTTGCTGGCGGTGCAAAGTTTGAGTTGCTGGTGGAACAGTGTTGCCGGTTGTGCAGTGTTGAATGTTGCTGGTTGGAACAGTGTTGCAGGTGAGCCAGTGTTGAATGGTGCTAGTGGAGCAGTGTTGGGGGAAGTGTTGCTGGTCAGTACAATGTTGTAGTTGCTGGTGGGCAGTGTTGCTGGTTGTGCAGTGTTGAGTGTTGCTGGTGGAACAGTAATGCTGGTTGTGCGTGTTAGAATGTGCTGGGGGGAGCGTGGTTGAGTGTTGCTGGTGGAAGCAAGTGTTGGAGTTGTTGCTGGTGGTGCAGTTGTTGAGTGCTGCTGCTGGACTAGTGTTTGAGGTGTTGTCGGTGGTGCAGTGTTGGAGTGTTTCTGGTGCCGTGCAGTGTTGAGTGGTTACTGGTGCGCAGTGATGTTGCTGGTGGTGGGCTGTGTGAATGTTGCTAGTGGAGCAGTGTTGCTGGGGGAAAGGTCGTTGCTGGTGGTTACATTGTTGAGTTGCTGGTGGAGCAGTGTTGCTGGTTGTGCAGTGTTGAGTGTTGCTGGCTGGAACAGTATTGACTGGCTTGTGCCGTGTTGGTATGTTGCTGGTTGAGCAGTGATTGTGTATTGCTGGTGGAGCAGTGTGAGTGTGGCTGGTGGTGCAGTGTTGAGTGCTGCTGTGATTGAGCAGTGTTGGTGTTGTCGGTGGTGCAGTGTTGTGTGTTTGCTGGTGGTGCAGTGTTGGAGTTGTTTAATGGTTGCAGCAGTGTTTGTGGTGGAGCAGTGTTGAATGTTGCTGGTGGTGCAGTGTTGAGTGTTGCTGGTGGTGCTGTGTTGAGTGTTGCTGGTGGAGCAGTGTTGCTGGTGGAAGTGTTGCTGGTGGTACAATGTTGAGTTGCTGGTGGAGTAGTGTTGAATGTTGTGGTGGAGTAGTGTTGAATGTTGCTGGTGGAGCAGTTTTGAGTGTTGCTGGTGGTGCAGTGTTGAGTGTTGCTGGTGGAACAGTGTTGCTGGTTGTGCAGTGTTGAATGTTGCTGGTGGAGCAGTGTTTAGTGTTGCTGGTGGACAGTGTGAGTGCTGCTGCTGGAGCTGTGTTGAGTGTTGTCGGTGGTGCAGTGTTGAGTGTTGCTTGTGGTGCAGTGTTGAGTGTTACTGGTGCAGCAGTGTTGCTGGTGGAGCAGTGTTGAATGTTGCTGGTGGTGCAGTGTTGAGTGTTGCTGGTGGTGCTGTATTGAGTTGCTGGTGGAAAGCAGTGTTGCTGGTGGTACAATGTTGAATTGCTGGTGGAACAGTGTTGTGTTGCTGGTGGAGTAGTGTTGAATGTTGCTGGTGGAGCAGTGTTGAGTGTTGCTGGTGGTGCAGTGTTGCTGGTGGTGCAGTGTTGCTGGTGGTGCAGTGTTGAGTGTTGCTCGTGGAACAGTGTTTCTGGTGGTGCAGTGTTGAGTGTTGCTGGTGGTGCAGTTTTTTTGTTGCTGGTGAAAGTGTTGCTGGTGGAGGAGTGTTGGTGTTGCTGCTGGAGCAGTGTTGAGTGTTGCTGGTGGTGCAGTATTGGTTGCTGGGGGAAACAGTGTTGCTGGGGGAGGAGTGTTGACTGTTGTGGTCGTGCAGTGTTGTGTTGCTGGTGGAACAGTATTGCTATTGGCGCAGTGTTGAATGTTGCTGGTGGTTTTTATGGAGGTGCCCTTGATCTGTGCCTGGGCTTCAACATTACTTCTGCCAGCTGTGAGTCTTCCTTTGTAACAGATATAGCGTCTGATCTTTTCCCCAATGCTAAGCTCTCTGATATTGGAAATTTACTATTCTCCCTGGTGGGATATTAAAAGGGAAAACGTCTTAATGTTTCCCTGATCAACATGATGACTTTGTTGCACATGTGGCTGACTGGTTAATTCCTGTGAGTCTACCTCTGTCGAGCTTTTAACAATGCCTTGTGAGCAGTATTCAAAAACTTCTTAGAGCCCCCTCTGAAAACCTCCTACTCTCTAAATCCAAATGACTTAAATAATAATCATAAGTCTTATAAAAATCATACCTATTACAATGATTCTAAACTTCAAACATTGTAACGTACTGCTCGCAGACTAGGCCTAGCCTATAGAAACCATCGTACCCTGAAATGCTGAGCCTTTTCCCCAAACTGCCCTTGCTGCTGCCAGAGAGCGTATGACAGAGCTGCGGCAAACAGATGGGAACAATTTGTCAATGGTCTCAATGCTCACACCCCACTTAGCGGGCATGGAGGACATAAATAGAATTAAGGGTAACAGAACTGGGCAGATCGCGCACCTATCCCTTGCATAGGGCGATGAGTTAGTCAGTGCTTGGGCTGCTACATTAGCTAGGGACAGTTTCCCAGTACCAACAGGCGAAATTAATGGACAAATATGATGCAAGGGAGAGACTTGTTTGCTTTATGTCAGCAAGGCAGATGACTGCAACATTCCTTTCACTAATTATGAACTTGATGCAGCACTAACTAAGGGCAACTCCACGTTGGGCCTGGTGAGGATGGTTTTTACTTACAACATACCAGATTGCTGTGTCGATTTCCCAGGAAATTCCTTTACTTGATTATATAACATGAGTTATGTCACTTGGGAGCTCCCTAAATCATGGACCAATAGCCTCATTATTCCCATTCCGAAGCCCAATCAACAAAACTCATTTCGCCCAATACCCCTTACTAGTGCTTGTGTAAAACATTCGAAAGGATGATTTTAATTGTCTTATGCACAGAATTAAGAATTCTTGTCATCCCGGTTGCATGGCTTCATGCATGGGAAAGGGTGTGCTCATTGCATTACCACCTTTCTCAAATCTGCACCTGACAGCTCATACACTACGTTCCTTGACCTTAAATCCACTTTTGATGTAGCCAACCGACATGTAATCATTAGTGATTGCCAGAATGGATGTTGGAGGATGGCTTCTCCGCTGGATTAAAGGTTACCTGTCCAACAGAAAGTCGTCTTGTTGTTCCAGGGACATAGAAGTGTAACTAAAGATTTTTAATTAGGAACCAAAAGGGAGGTGTGCTTAGTCCCACCCTTTTCAACATTTTGATTAATGCCTTACTTATTACCCTGCTAGCCGGCCCATCATTATATGGTTAGTTTTTGCTGATGAAAATAATGATTCACACCACCGGATTCTCCAACACCCCAAAATTCTTAATCATGTATAGCCTCGTGTCAGGACCCGGGGTTAATAATCTCAGGGGATAAAAAAAAAGATACTCAACAGGCGTCCCCTCGGCAGAGAGGCACAGTTCGTCAGATCCAGTTGCATGATGGGTCTCTTCTAGAATATGTAAGCAGATACAGGTATCTAGGCTTGAGGTTCCACTACTTGGACCTGTCGTAGCGAGACTTTGTCGCCAATACAAAGAAAGGCTGAGAGCACTTAGAGTTGTGGCGGTTTTCATCCCAGGTTGGTGCTATGTTAAATTGTGGAAAATGTTGTATCTTGCTTTTTTATTAGATCATTGGTTGATTATGCGGCGCCCCTACTTGCAATCGTGTCTGACTGGAAGCTTGGAGGGCTGGAAAAACTGCAAAACGAAGCAATGAGGATCATCCTAGGATGCCCTCGTACTGCCCCAAAAATTTTAAATATGCGGGAAAGAACTTAATATTCCAAGCATTAGAGATCGTGTTACTGAAAGAGATATCCTTATTGGGGTTTAATATGCTTAGGCTAGCCCATTCAAACCCTGCACAGAAGCCCCCCAAATTTCCTCAGCGCTGGTGAACATCCTTCCAGTTGGGTCGAAAAAACTGGAACCGACTCCGCATGAACAAGCTACATGATCTATATCATGTTAGACAACAGAGACATTTCCCTGCCCCCATGGGATATTACCCCATTCCCAAAATACCCTTCCTCCATTTCCCCCAAAAACTCTTCTTAAATCACAACCAAAACTTCGTCTTGAAGCCAAACATGATGCCTTAAGCTGTATTGATATTGTCACACAGAACACTCTTTCACAAATTATTTACGTCGATGGTTCTGTTCACCAGTCCATTGGTGCAGTGGTAGTGCTGCTGTTGTCACACAGAGTGATGGCTCTCGTAAGAAATTGGAGCACGCATCAATAACTGGGGCCTTACCCTTCAAAAGAACTGTTTGCCATATCCTTGCACTCAAATGTGTCCCTGTATCTAAGGTTGACACTTTAATTGTACTGATTCTCTGTCATCCATAAATGCTCTCAACTCATTAAGTAAAATTGTGGCATGCTTGTGTCAGAAGCCAGACATTAGGTATGGTAAGATTGTGGACAGTGGAGTCAGAGTGCACATGCTGTGGATTCCAAACTCACATTGGTCTTCAGATGATGATAGAAGTGATAAATTGGCTAAGCTGTATGCTGTCAAAGAGGGGGTAGTTACAATCTTGGGTTGTCAGTTAGCGTTTGAGAAGAATAATTTCAATTCAAAGTTTATTCTCTATAAGGATTACAAAGCTGAGTTTTCAGAATTTGGTTATTGTGTGGTTTACATGTTGTAAAATAATATTACAGAGGTACCATTGAACACCTAGCATGGCTAGGCATTTCAGGCAGATTATATTAAATCTTAAGGGTTTTTTAAAAATTAAAAATTATGAGGTAAGTTGGTATTATGGTAAGTGACTAAATACTAGTTGTGAGTTTAGCAATGTGAATGCTTTTGTTTTGGCCACTATACATAGTTTCAGTATTGGAGTATCACAGGCCAACTTATGACTAGTTAAGATTCATTTTTTTTGAGATTGAGATTGATATTTCTGTTTATGGTCAAATGGGTGAGTGAGTGTAAGTGTGAACCACCAGTTGGTATTCGTATTATTTGTTGACAGGGTGTATCAGGGAGATAAGATGTTTTCTGATGGTAGTTTTTGAAGGGGATGAATGTGTCTGCAGTTTTGGAATTTTCAGGTAGGGTGTTCCAGATTTTTAGGGCCTTTGACATACATTTAATTTTTGTAAAGGTTTAGTCGGACACGGGGAATGTCATAGAGATGTTTGTGTCTGGTGTTGTGCCTGTGGGTCTGTCACAAACTACAAGAAAGGGTTTTAGGTCAAGGTTAATATTGGAATTTAAGGTCTGTTGATGTAGATTGCACAGTAGGAAGTGTGGATGTACTGGACGGGAGTAAGTTTAGATTATGAGAGTGGGGGGGTGTGTTGCCAGGGATGGGGTTTAGTGTTTTCTTACTGCGGCTTTTTGTTGGGTTTTTATTGGCTTTAGGTGTGTTGCTGCGTTGAACCCAAGCCAGATAGCATAGGTGAGGTATGGGGTATATAGTGAATGGTTAGTGTGAGAAGGGCAGTTTGCGGCACGTAGTATGTATCTTGGAGAGGATCCCAAACCCTTTTGGATACTTTTTTGGTTGTGTGTTGGATATGGGTGCTGAAGTTAGGTTGTTGTCGAGGTATAGGCCTAGGAATTTGCCCTCATTATGCCTGGCAATTAGAGTGTTGTCGATCTTAATGTTAATTTGCGCATCTCCTGCTCTGCTACCAAACATAATGTAGTAGGTTTTGTCAACGTTAAGCGCAAGTTTATTTGGGTGTCATCCAAGTCGATATTTTGATCAGCTCCTCATTAACAATGGTGTTTAGGGTGGCAAGATTAGGGTGAGAGGGTGACATAAGTGTGTCGTCAGCAAAGAGAATGGGGTTCAGGGGTTGAGATTACGTTTGGAAGATCATTGATGTATATGAGGAAGAGCAGGGGACC
Source organism: Cherax quadricarinatus (assembly GCF_026875155.1). NCBI lineage: Eukaryota > Metazoa > Arthropoda > Malacostraca > Decapoda > Parastacidae > Cherax > Cherax quadricarinatus. Next base: position 2,424,057 of record NC_069414.1, on the reverse strand, counting down.
AAGGCACTTCCCTGCGGAACTCCAGTATCAAGTGGCTGTGTTGTTGATGCTGTGTCTTTAATGGTGACATACTGATACCTATTAAGATAGATAAGATTTCGTTCGGATTTTTAACCCTGGGGGTTAGCCACCCGGATAACCCCAAAAAGTCAGTGCGTCATCGAGGACTGTCTAAATTATTTCCATTGGGGTCCTTAATTTGTCCCCAGGATGCGACCCACACCAGTTGACTAACACCCAGGTTCCTATTTGCTGCTAGGTGAACAGGACAACAGGTGTAAGGAAATGTGTCGAATGTTTCCCCCGCCGGGAATCGAACCCGGGCCCCCTCCGTGTGTGAAAGTGGGAGCTTTAGCCTCCAGGCCCCCGGGCCAAGGTAAGGTAAGGTTTGAAATATGCAAGCGCATGGCCTCTTATACTATAATGGTCAAGTTTGTGGAGTAGGATGCCGTGGTCTTTCTGTGTCAAAAGCTTTTTTTTAGGTCAATAAAAATTCCCAGTGGATATTCCTTATTTTCCAATGCTGTACGAAAGAACTTCAATGAACTTTATTGACTTAAGACTTTAGGGAGATTGACACAAATCAGTCCATCTATCATCATTCCATTTATGCAGGAGGAGCCACATGTCAATGGTGCATCCAACAAGATAAGCAGACTCTTGGTTGGGCACTACTGCCCGGCTCCGGCTGGGTTACAAGTATCTTTGGGAGGTTAAATTTACCACCACCAGATGTAGACCAAACGAAATGTAAACTTTGCAGATGGACTATTGTCAACTTTGCGTCATTTTTGTACTGGAGTGTGATCAAATTAATGAATTTAGAAACAACTCACTCAGAAATGTTCAAGAAATGGCAAAGTATTTTATCCACAGTGGGTATATTGCAGACCATTCTGGAGAATACCCTGACTTTGCTAGCTGTAATAATGCATTACCATGTGTTTTGTGTTTTGGGGGGGGTGTGTGTGTGTGTGTGTGTGTGTGTGTGTGTGTGTGTGTTGTGTGTGTGTGGTGTGTTTTTTGACTCAACAATCAATATTTGCACCAATAACTCATTACAGTTGTGACCGCGTGTGGAAGTGTGAATTGCTCATTACACTATAATTTGTTCATGATTGTAGCCATGTATAAACGTAAGGGAACCCCTTTACAGAATTCATTACCTTTGTTTAAATTGTGAGCTCATTACCTTTGTAACTTGTGAGCTCATTACTTTGTAACTTGTGAGCTCATTACTTTTTACCCAGTTCAGCTATCAAAACTTTGGGGGCCCGTCCCTGGACCCCTTAGTACCTCTGTAATCTGTAAATCCTTTGTAATTGTCATGATTGTGACCAGACCTACCTGGAGTTCATTACCTTTGTAAATTGTGAGTTCATTACCTTTGTAAATTGTGAGTTCATTACCTCTGTAACTTGCCTCAGCTATCAAAATTTGGATCCAGTCCTGGACCAATTATGGACCTCTGTAATCTTTTGACTACCGCCTCGGGTTGGTTATGGGTGGCATAATAACATATTAAACTAATTGGTGCAGTGTTGATTGTTGCTGTTGGAGCAGTGTTGCTGATGGTGCAGTGTTGAGTGTTGTTTGTGGAGCATTGTTGAGTGTTTGTGGAGCAGTGTTGAGTGTTGCTGGGTGGAGCAGTGTTGCTGAGGGGTGCAGTGTTGAGTGTTGTTTGTGGAGCAGTGGTTGAGTGTTGTTGGTGGGCAGTGTTGAGTGTTTTTTCTTGGTTGGAGCAGTGTTGAGTGTTGCTGGTGCTGACGTGTTGGGGTGTTGCTGGTTGTTGAAGTGTTGGGGTGTTGCTTGTGGTTGCAGTATTGAGTGTTGCTGGTGGAACAGTGTTGAGTGTTGCTGTTGGAGCAGTGTTGAGTGTTGCTGGTGGAAACGTTTCACCACACGTGGCTTTATCAGTCCATACAAAGGGAATGGTGAAGAACAGGAGGAGTTTGACGTAATCAGTCCCTCAGCCTTGAGTTGATGTAGTCAGTTCGTCAGTCTTGAAAGGAATACAGCATATTTGCAAAGAAGTAGCTTAAATACCGTAGGCAGGACAGGTGCAGCAGTCGTAGGATGTATCACATTTGACCATTGTGGAAGTAAGTCATGCCCAAGGGTTAGGCAAGTGAAGAATTCTCATTATTAAGATCCCAAGATGTTGCTGTATCAGACAGGAATGTAGATGAATGGTTCAGAGCACAGACAAGTTGATAAATTCGACACATATGCAACACTTGGGTATCAATCCATGAAAGAAAATGCTTCAATGCTAGTGCCAGGCACATCACCACCTAAGGGGACCAGAAGACACAGACCAGCCAGACTATGGGAAACAAAAGAGGGGAGCCACAACCTCTCTGTTACAGAGGTTTTTTAGGGCTAGGAGGGAAAAAAAAGACTGGCAAGAAATGTTAATAATCCTGCACCAACTGAAAACACTTCTGGAGCAGAGGCACGGACATTGGCCTCTTCTCCAGAACAACAGATATTGGAGCCAGCAAATGAAACCCCCATAAATTCCCCCAATATAACAATACTTGTCTTTGCAAACATACAGGGTCTAAAGCCGTCAAAAAACAACAAAATTCCTTACATCAAGGAAATAAAAAGGGACATTTCCAAGACACCTCAATGTTCAAGCTCTCCAACACAAGCTCAACCAGGTCGAGCCCTCAGTCCAATTCACACTAGAAGAAGAAGTCAACAACACTTTTCCTTTCCTTGATGATGTTCTCTGCAAAGTGACCATGAACTTCGTTTAAAGTCTGTCGAAAACCTACCAACCAACACGATCTTCTCCACTTCTACTTTCACCATGACACCAAAACTAAACATGGTGTAATTATAGGCTTTTTCCTGCATGCACTCAGAATCTACAGCAATGAGTTCCTTGAGGAAGAATGCACTATAATTGAACAAGTATTTTCCAAACTTCACTATCCTCATCACTTCAAAGATTGCAGACGATGGGCATTAAAATCTTCAACACACCCAGAGAAGACACTGCCCAGAAGAGATACATACTCCTCATACTCCTCCCCACCAACTCCATTGCCAAACATGTTTCCAACATCTTTTCCAATACCTCGTTCCAAATATCTACCTCCACAACCATGACCATCAAGGACATTACCAGTAATAGGACAGGACAAGCTTCCATCCTCTGCAGGGGTATACATATCCCTTGTAATGACTGCAGCAAATTATTACTTGGATGAAACATCAAGAGACTTCCAAACACGTATTTCAGAACATCAGTACACAGACAGATCTGACAATTCAAGGAATCCCTGTGTTCAACACCAAAATTCACATAACCATTTAACCCTTAAACGATCCAAACGTATACATGTATAGGTTCACGTGCGTAGTGCCCCAAACGTATATATACGTTTTCTTTGTCATTCATTCAACATTGCCACAATAAGCCTGAGTATCTAGACATGAGAGAATGGGTGTGTGCACTCACTGTGTTCCATATTAAAATAATTGGGGATGCTGGGGTACCATATGCTCTTTTTTCTTTTTAAAAGAAAAGATTTTCTTTTTTCCTCAAAAATTTGGGGCGCTACGCGAGTGAACGTATATATACGTTTGGACTGTTTAAGGGTTAATTGACCCTTTCAGGGTCGAGAGGCCCTCTCCTAAACTTGCTTCAGGGTCAAAAATTTTTCAGAAAAAAAATTATTTTTTTGTTGTGAAGTGATAGAGAATCTTTTCCCGATCATAATGACGCCAAAAGTATGAAAATTGATGGAAAACTTCCGGGAATTATGCTCTCACGGCGTTTAGCGGTCTCGACGATGTTTACGCATTGGCGATTTCGCCCACTTTGAGCCCTATTTTTTGGCCAATTCCACTGTACTAGTCAACAGAATTAATAACTATTTCTCTAGAACTCCATTTTTGCTATCGAATGAATACAAGAAACCACCCATTTACCGATTTCAACTATCCAATAAAGTGGTCAGAAAATGGCAATTTTGCCAATTTTACACACATTTCAAAAGATGCCAATTTCCAAATAGGATCCAGAATAAACAAATCAGGCATTCCTGGCACTAAATAACATTTCCTCTGTTCATTAGTCATGTCCCCATGCCTCTCTTACATCTCTTTTGCTTTCCACTTTGAATTTTTATTTCCACAAAAAATAGAAGATTTACTGTTATGTAGACTACTGCATTAGTGTAGAAATTGTGTAGAAATGATATAAATAATATCAGTGCACTTGTGAAAGAATATTAGACTTGCTAGTTGACATGTATTGGATGTGTAGCATGATTTGTTTACTTTTGAACTTTGGCAAAAATTGAACATTTCTGCTACTTTGAGCTCAATTTCAATGCACTTTTCATTGTGAAACCAGTCAAATCTATTCAATTTCTGTTATATGTCTTCCATTCTACAAAATGAGACCAGGAAAAAATAGAATACAACCATAAATACCATGACTCAAGAAATCGTAATGACACGATTGCAAACAAACCATACCCTGGCGGGATTGAACCCGCGGTCATAAAGTCTCAAAACTCCAGCCCATCGCGTTAGCCACTAGACCAGCTAGCCACATAAGATTCATCCAACTAGGTATATTTGGATGAATCTTATTGTGGCTAGCTGGTCTAGTGGCTAACGCGACGGGCTGGAGTTATGAGACTCTATGACGCGGGGTTCAATCCCTGCCGGGGGTATGGTTCATAAATACCATACGAAAATGTGCTGCAAATTCACTGTTTTAAACCAAAACACGGTCAGATATTTTTTTCTCATGCACTGCGTGCTGCAGGATTTTTTTTTTTTATGCTGTGCACACTGATCAAAATATAACCCTTCTCTCATATACAGGCCTACCCGCT
>NC_069414.1:2317841-2418695 GCF_026875155.1 Cherax quadricarinatus | reverse complement strand
GTTTGCTGGGGTGCGTGTTCGGTGGTGCAGTTTTTGAGTGTTGCTCGGGGAAAACAGTGTTTCTGGTGGTGCAGTGTTTTGTTGCTGGTGAAAGTGTTGCTGGTGGAGGAGTGTTGAGTGTTGCTGCTGGAGCAGTGTTGAGTGTTGCTGGTGGTGCAGTATTGTGTTGCTGGTGGAACAGTGTTGCTGGGGGAGGAGTGTTGACTGTTGCTGGTCGTGCAGTGTTGTGTTGCTGGTGGAACAGTATTGCTATTGGCGCAGTGTTGAATGTTGCTGGTGGTTCTATGGAGGTGTCCTTGATCTGTGCCTGGGCTTCAACATTACTTCTGCCAGCTGTGAGTCTTCCATTGTAACAGATATAGCGTCTGATCATTTCCCAATGCTAAGCTCTCTAGATATTGGTACTACTATTCTCCCTGGTGGGATATTCAAACGGAAACGTCTTAATGTTTCCCCTGATCAACATGATGACTTTGTTGCACATGTGGCTGACTGGTATAATTCCTGTGAGTCTACCTCTGTCGAGACTTTTAACAATGACCTTGTGAGCAGTATTCAGAACTTCTTAGAGCCGCCTCTGAAACCTCCTACTACTCTAAATCCAAATGACTTAAATAATAATCATAAGTCTTATAAAAATCATACCTATTACAATGATTCTAAACTTCGAACATTGAAACGTACTGCTCGCAGACTAGGCCTAGCCTATAGAAACCATCGTACCCCTGAAATGCTGAGCCGCTTCCAAACTGCCCTTGCTGCTGCCAGAGAGCGTATGACAGAGCTGCGGCAAACAGACTGGGAACAATTTGTCAATGGTCTCAATGCTCACACCCCACTTAGCTGGGCATGGAGGACATAAATAGAATTAAGGGTAACAGAACTGGGCAGATCGCGCACCCTCATCCCTTGCATAGGGCGAATGAGTTAGTCAGTGCTTGGGCTGCTACATCTAGCTATGACAGTCTTCCCAGTACCACACAGGCGAAATTAATGGACAAATATGATGCAAGGGAGAGACTTGTTTGCTTTATGCTCAGCAAGGCAGATGACTGCAACATTCCTTTCACTAATTATGAACTTGATGCAGCACTAACTAAGGGCAACTCCACATTGCCTGGTGAGGATGGTATTACAGTGGACCCCCGGTTAACGATTTTAATCCGTGCAAGAGGGCTCATCGTTATGCGAAATAATCGTTATGCGAATGAATTTTCCCCATAAGAAATAATGGAAATAAAATTAAAACCGTGCAAGACGCCCAAAAGTATGAAAAAAATTTTTTTTTACCACATGAAATGTTAATTTTTTAAAACACACAAACTGAAAAAGGCATGCACAATTACATGACACTTACTTTTATTGAAGATCTGGTGATGATTGATGGGATGGGAGGAGGGGAGAGCATTATCTTCTTACTGTTTAGAAGGGGAATCCCTTCCATTAGGACTTGAGGTAGCAAGTCCTTTTCTGGGGTTACTTCCCTTCCTTCTTTAATGCCACTAGGACCAGCTTGAGAGTCACTGGACCTCTGTCGCACAACAAATCTGTCCATAGAGCTCTGTACCTCCCGTTCCTTCAAGACTTTCCTAAAATGGGCCATAACATTGTCATTGAAATAGTCACCAGCACGGCTTGCAACAGCTGTGTCAGGGTGATTTTCATCTATAAAGGTTTGCAGTTCAACCCACTGTGCACACATTTCCTTAATCTTTGAAGTAGGCACAATGGATTCCACAACTGGCATAGGCTTCTCAGGGTTAGCCCCAAACCCTTCAAAATCTTTCTTAATTTCCATACTAATTCTCACCCTTTTTACCACAGGGTTGGCACTAGAAGCTTTCTTGGGGCCCATGGTCACTTATTTTCCAGAAACAGCACCGAAAACACTGTAATAATACGAAATATTCCGAGTGTATGCTTGGATGTTACCGCGGAGGCTGGCTGGTAAACAATGGGACGGCCGGCACATGTGAGGGCACATTGGACGCGTCTCGGACGAAAATCGGTAAGCGGGTTTTTAATCGGTATGCGCGGCAAAAATTTTGCGATAAAAGTAATCGTTATGCGGAAAAATCGCTATGTGATGCCATCGTTATGCGGGGGTCCACTGTACTTACAACATACTCAGATTGCTGTGTCGAGTACCAGGTAATCCTTTACTTGAATTATATAACATGAGTTATGTCACTTGGGAGCTCCCTAAATCATGGACCAATAGCCTCATTATTCCCATTCCGAAGCCCAATCAACAAAACTCATTTCGCCCAATATCCCTTACTAGCTGCTTGTGTAAAACATTCGAAAGGATGATTCTTAATCGTCTTATGCACAGAATTAAGGAATTCTTGTCATCCCGGTTGCATGGCTTCATGCATGGAAGGAGTGTGCATCATTGCATTACCACCTTTCTCACTCTGCACACTGACAGCTCATACACTACGTTCCTTGACCTTAAATCCACTTTTGATGTAGCCAACCGACATGTAATCATTAGTGAACTTGCCAGAATGGATGTTGGAGGATGGCTTCTCCGCTGGATTAAAGGTTACCTGTCCAACAGAAAGTCGTCTGTGTTGTTCCAAGGACATAGAAGTGTAACTAAAGATTTTGAATTAGGAACCCCACAGGGAGGTGTGCTTAGTCCCACCCTTTTCAACATTTTGATTAATGCCTTACTTAATACCATGCCTAGCCAGCCCCATCATTATATGGTTAGTTTTGCTGATGACATAATGATTCACACCACCGGATTCTCCAACACCCAAAACATTCTTAATCATGTACAAGCCTCGTGTCAGGACCTGGGGTTAATAATCTCAGGGGATAAAACAAAGATACTCAACAGGCGTCCTCCTCGGCAGAGAGGCACAGTTCGTCAGATCCAGTTGCATGATGGGTCTCTTCTAGAATATGTAAGCAGATACAGGTATCTAGGCTTTGAGGTTCCACTACTTGGACCTGTCGTAGCGAGACTTTGTCGCCAATACAAAGAAAGGCTGAGAGCACTTAGAGTTGTGGCAGGTTTTCATCCCAGGTATGGTGCTAATGTTAAAATTGTGAAAATGATGTATCTTGCTTATATTAGATCATTGGTTGATTATGCGGCGCCACTACTTGCACTCGTGTCTGACTGGAAGCTTGGAGGGCTGGAAAAACTGCAAAACGAAGCAATGAGGATCATCCTAGGATGCCCTCGTACTGCCAAAAATTTTAAATATGCGGAAAGAACTTAATATTCCAAGCATTAGAGATCGTGTTACTGAAAGAGATATCCTTATTGGGGTCAATATGCTTAGGCTAGCCCATTCAAACCCCTGCACAGAAGCCCTCCAAACTTTCCTCAGCGCTGGTGAACATCCTTCCAGATGGATCGAAAAAACTGGAACCGACCTCCGCATGAACCAGCTACATGATCTATATCAAGTTAGACAACAGAGACATTTCCCTGCTCCATGGGATATTACCCCATTCCAAACTACCATTCCTCCATTTCCCCCCAAAACTCTTCTTAAATCACAACCAAAGCTTCGTCTTGAAGCCAAACATGATGCCTTAAGCTGTATTGATAACTTAGTCACACAGAACACTCTTTCACAAATTATTTACGTCGATGGTTCTGTTCACCAGTCCATTGGTGCAGCTGGTAGTGCTGCTGTTGTCACACAGAGTGATGGCTCTCGTAAAGAAATTGGAGCACGCATCAATAACTGGGCCTCTACCCTTCAAACAGAACTGTTTGCCATACTCCTTGCACTCAAATGTGTCCATGTATCTAAGGTTGACACTTTAATTGTAACTGATTCTCTGTCATCCATAAATGCTCTCAACTCATTAAGTATAAATTGTGGCATGCTTGTGTCAGAAGCCAGACATAGGTATGGTAAGATTGTGGACAGTGGAGTCAGAGTGCACATGCTGTGGATTCCATCTCACATTGGTCTTCAGATGCATGATAGAAGTGATAAATTGGCTAAGCTGTATGCTGTCAAAGAGGGGGTAGATTACAATCTTGGGTTGTCAGTTAGCAGTTTGAGAAGAATAATATTCAATTCAAAGTTTATTCTCTATAAGGATTACAATGCTGAGTTTACAGAATTTGGTTATTGTGTGGTTTACATGTAGTAAAATAATAATTACAGAGTGTACCATTAGAACACCTAGCATGGCTAGGCATTTCAGGCAGACTTATATTAAATCTTAAGTTTAAAATATTACAAAATTATGAGGTAAGTTGGTATTATGGCTAAGTGACTAAATACTAGTTGTGAGTTTAGCAATGTGAATGCTTTTGTTTTGGCACTATACATAGTTTCAGTATTGGAGTATCACAGGCCAACTTATGACTAGTTAAGATTCATTATTTTGAGATTGAGATTGATATTTCTGTTTATGGTCAAATGGGTGAGTGAGTGTAAGTGTGAACCACCAGTTGGTATTCGTATTATTAGTTGACAGGGTGTATCAGGGAGATAAGATGTTTTCTGATGGTAGTTTTGAAGGTGATGAATGTGTCTGCAGTTTTGGAATTTTCAGGTAGGGTGTTCCAGATTTTAGGGCCTTTGACATACATTGAATTTTTGTAAAGGTTTAGTCGGACACGGGGAATGTCATAGAGATGTTTGTGTCTGGTGTTGTGCCTGTGGGTTCTGTCACAACTATCAAGAAAGGGTTTTAGGTCAAGGTTAATATTGGAATTTAAGGTCCTGTTGATGTAGATTGCACAGTAGGAAGTGTGGATGTACTGGACAGGGAGTAAGTTTAGATCTATGAAGAGTGGGGGGGTGTGTTGCCAGGGATGGGATTTAGTGATTATTCTTACTGCGGCTTTTTGTTGGGTTATTATTGGCTTTAGGTGTGTTGCTGCAGTTGAACCCCAAGCACAGATAGCATAGGTGAGGTATGGATATATAAGTGAATGGTATAGTGTGAGAAGGGCAGTTTGCGGCACGTAGTATCGTATCTTGGAGAGGATCCCAACCGTTTTGGATACTTTTTTGGTTGTGTGTTGGATATGGGTGCTGAAGTTCAGGTTGTTGTCGAGGTATAGGCCTAGGAATTTGCCCTCATTATGCCTGGCAATTAGAGTGTTGTCGATCTTAATGTTAATTTGCGCATCTCCTGCTCTGCTACCAAACATAATGTAGTAGGTTTTGTCAACGTTAAGCGCAAGTTTATTGGCTGTCATCCAAGTCGATATTTTGATCAGCTCCTCATTAACAATGGTGTTGAGGGTGGCAAGATTAGGGTGAGAGATGACATAATCGTGTCGTCAGCAAAGAGAATGGGGTTCAGGTGTCGAGATACGTTTGGAAGATCATTGATGTATATGAGGAAGAGCAGGGGACCAAGGACACTTCCCTGCGGAACTCCAGTATCAAGTGGCTGTGTTGTTGATGCTGTGTCTTTAATGGTGACATACTGATACCTATTAAGATAAGATAAGATTTCGTTCGGATTTTTAACCCTGGAGGGTTAGCCACCCAGGATAACCCAAGAAAGTCAGTGCGTCATCGAGGACTGTCTAACTTATTTCCATTGGGGTCCTTAATCTTGTCCCCCAGGATGCGACCCACACCAGTTGACTAACACCCAGGTACCTATTTGCTGCTAGGTGAACAGGACAACAGGTGTAAGGAAATGTGTCGAATGTTTCCACCCGCCGGGAATCGAACCCGGGCCCTCCGTGTGTGAAGTGGGAGCTTTAGCCTCCAGGCCACCGGGCCAAGGTAAGGTAAGGTTTGAAATATGCAAGCGCATGGCCTCTTATACTATAATGGTCAAGTTTGTGGAGTAGGATGCCGTGGTCTACTGTGTCAAAAGCTTTTCTTAGGTCAATAAAAATTCCTAGTGGATATTCCTTATTTTCCAATGCTGTACGAAAAGAACTTCAAATGAACTTTATTGACTTAAGACTTAGGGAGATTGACACAAGTCAGTCCATCTATCATCATTCCATCATGCAGGAGGTGCCACATGTCAATGGTGCATCCAACAAGATAAGCAGACTCTTGGATGTCACTACTGCCCGGCTCCGGCTGGGTTACAAGTATCTTTGGCAGGTTAAATCACCACCACCAGATGTAGACCAAACGAAATGTAAACTTTGCCAGATGGACTATTGTCACACCCTGCGTCATTATGTACTGGAGTGTGATCAAATTAATGAATTTAGAAACAACTCACTCAGAAATGTTCAAGAAATGGCAAAGTATTTTATCCACAGTGGTATATTGCAGACCATTCTGGAGAAATACCCTGACTTTGCTAGCTGTAAATAATGCATTACCATGTGTGTGTGTGTGTGTGTGTGTGTGTGTGTGTGTGTGTGTGTGTGTGTGTGTGTGTGGTGTGTTTGTGACTCAACAATCAATATTTGCACCAATAACTCATTACAGTTGTGACTGCGTGTGGAAGTGTGAATTGCTCATTACACTATAATTTGTTCATGATTGTAGCCATGTATAAACGTAAGTAACCATTCTACAGAATTCATTACCTTTGTAACTTGTGAGCTCATTACCTTTGTACCTAGTTCAGCTATCAAAACTTTGGGGGCCCAGTCCCTGGACCCATTACGTACCTCTGTAATCTGTAAATACCTTTGTAACTTGTCATGATTGTGACCAGACCTACCTGGAGTTCATTACCTTTGTAAATTGTGAGTTCATTACCTTTGTAAATTGTGAGTTCATTACCTCTGTAACTTGCTCAGCTATCAAAACTTTGGAGTCCAGTCCCTGGACCAATTATGTACCTCTGTAATCTTTTGACTACCGCCCTCAGGATGGGTATGGGGTGCATAATAAACATATTAAACTAACTGGTGCAGTGTTGATTGTTGCTGTTGGAGCAGTGTTGCTGATGGTGCAGTGTTGAGTGTTGTTTGTGGAGCAGTGTTGAGTGTTGCTGGTGGAGCAGTGTTGCTGATGGTGCAGTGTTGAGTGTTGTTTGTGGAGCAGTGTTGAGTGTTGTTGGTGGAGCAGTGTTGAGTGTTGTTGGTGGAGCAGTGTTGAGTGTTGCTGGTGCTGAAGTGTTGAGTGTTGCTGGTTGTGAAGTGTTGAGTGTTGCTTGTGGTGCATTGTTGAGTGTTGCTGGTGGCAAAGTGTTGTGTTGCTGGTGGTACAGTGTTGAGTGTTGCTGGTGGTGCAGTATTGTGTTGCTGGTGGAGCAGTGTTGAGTGTTGCTGGTGGAACAGTGTTCTTGGTGGAGCAGTGTTGACTGTTGCTGGTGGAACATTGTTGCTGGTGGAACAGTGATGGTGGTGGAACAGTGTTGCTGGTGGAGCAGTGTTGAGTGTTGCTGGTGGTGCAGTATTGAGTGTTGCTGGTGGAACAGTGTTGAGTGTTGCTGTTGGAGCAGTGTTGAGTGTTGCTGGTGGAAACGTTTCACCACACAGTGGCTTTATCAGTCCATACAAAGGGAATGGTGAAGAACAGGAGGAGTTTGACGTAATCAGTCCCTCAGCCTTGAGTTGATGTAGTCAGTTCGTCAGTCTTGAAAGGAATACAGCATATTTGCAAAGAAGTAGCTTAAATACCGTAGGCAGGACAGGTGCAGCAGTCGTAGGATGTATCACATTTGACCATTGTGGAAGTAAGTCATGCCCAAGGGTTAGGCAAGTGAAGAATTCTCATTATTAAGATCCCAAGATGTTGCTGTATCAGACAGGAATGTAGATGAATGGTTCAGAGCACAGACAAGTTGATAAATTCGACACATATGCAACACTTGGGTATCAATCCATGAAAGAAAATGCTTCAATGCATAGTGCCAGGCACATCACCACCTAAAGGGGACCAGAAGACACAGACCAGCCAGACTATGGGAAACAAAAGAGGGGAGCCACAACCTCTCCAGTTACAGAGGTTTTTTAGGGCTAGGAGGGAAAAAAAAAGACTGGCAAGAAATGTTAATAATCCTGCACCAACTGAAAACACTTCTGGAGCAGAGGCACGGACATTGGCCTCTTCTCCAGAACAACAGATATTGGAGCCAGCAAATGAAACCCCCCATAAATTCCACCAATATAACAATACTTGTCTTTGCAAACATACAGGGTCTAAAGCCGTTAAAAAAACAACAAAATTCCTTACATCAAGGAAATATAAAGACATTTCCAAGACACCTCAATGTTCAAGCTCTCCAACACAAGCTCAACCAGGTCGAGCCCTCAGTCCAATTCACACTAGAAGAAGAAGTCAACAACACTTTTCCTTTCCTTGATGTTCTTCTCTGCAAAGCTGACCATGAACTTCGTTTTAAAGTCTGTCGAAAACCTACCAACCAACACGATCTTCTCCACTTCTACTTTCACCATGACACCAAAACTAAACATGGTGTAATTATAGGCTTTTTCCTGCATGCACTCAGAATCTACAGCAATGAGTTCCTTGAGGAAGAATGCACTATAATTGAACAAGTATTTTCCAAACTTCACTATCCTCATCACTTCAAAGATTGCAGACGATGGGCATTAAACATCTTCAACACACCCAGAGAAGACACTGCCGAGAAGAGATACATACTCCTCATACTCCTCCCCACCAACTCCATTGCCAAACATGTTTCCAACATCTTTTCCAATACCTCGTTCCAAATATCTACCTCCACAACCATGACCATCAAGGACATTACCAGTAATAGACAGGACAAGCTTCCATCCTCTGCAGGGGTATACATAATCCCTTGTAATGACTGCAGCAAATTATACTTGGATGAAACATCAAGAGACTTCCAAACACGTATTTCAGAACATCAGTACACAGACAGATCTGACAATTCAAGGAATCCCTGTGTTCAACACCAAAATTCACATAACCATTTAACCCTTAAACGATCCAAACGTATACATGTATAGGTTCACGTGCGTAGTGCCCCAAACGTATATATACGTTTTCTTTGTCATTCATTCAACATTGCCACAATAAGCCTGAGTCATCTAGACATGAGAGAATGGGTGTGTGCACTCACTGTGTTCCATATTAAAATAATTGGGGATGCTGGGGTACCATATGCTCTTTTTTCTTTTTAAAAGAAAAGATTTCTTTTTTCCTCAAAAAATTTGGGGCATTACGCGAGTGAACGTATATATACGTTTGGACTGTTTAAGGGTTAATTGACCCTTTCAGGGTCGAGAGGCCCTCTCCTAAACTTGCTCTCAGGGTCAAAAATTTTTCAGAAAAAAAAATTATTTTTTTGTTGTGAAGTGATAGAGAATCTTTTCCCGATCATAATGACGCCAAAAGTATGAAAATTGATGGAAAACTTCCGGAATTATGCTCTCACGGCGTTAGCGGTCTCGACGATGTTTACGCATTGGCGATTTCGCCCACTTTGAGCCCTATTTTCGGCCAATTCCACTGTACTAGTCAACAGAATTAATAACTATTTCTCTAGAACTCCATTTTTGCTATCGAATGAATACAAGAAACCACCCATTTACCGATTTCAACTATCCAATAAAGTGGTCAGAAAATGGCAATTTTGCCAATTTTACACACATTTCAAAAGATGCCAATTTCCAAATAGGATCCAGAATAAACAAATCAGGCATTCCTGGCACTAAAATAACATTTCCTCTGTTCATTAGTCATGTCCCCATGCCTCTCTTACATCTCTTTTGCTTTCCACTTTGAATTTTTATTTCCACAAAAAATAGAAGATTTACTGTTATGTAGACTACTGCATTAGTGTAGTAATTGTGTAGAAATGATATAAATAATATCAGTGCACTTGTGAAAGAATATTAGACTTGCTAGTTGACATGTATTGGATGTGTAGCATGATTTGTTTACTTTTGAACTTTGGCAAAAATTGAACATTTCTGCTACTTTGAGCTCAATTTCAATGCACTTTTCATTGTGAAACCAATCAAAATCATCTCAATTTCTGTTATATGTCTTCCATTCTACAAAATGAGACCAGGAAAACTAGAATACAACCATAAATACCATGACTCAAGAAATCGTAATGACACGATTGCAAACAAACCATACCCCTGGCCGGGATTGAACCCGCGGTCATAAAGTCTCAAAACTCCAGCCCATCGCGTTAGCCACTAGACCAGCTAGCCACAATAAGATTCATCCAACTAGGTATATTTGGATGAATCTTATTGTGGCTAGCTGGTCTAGTGGCTAACGCGACGGGCTGGAGTTATGAGACTCTATGACCGCGGGTTCAATCCCTGCCGGGGGTATGGTTCATAAATACCATACGAAAATGTGCTGCAAATTCACTGTTTTAAACCAAAAACACGGTCAGATATTTTTTTCTCATGCACTGCGTGCTGCAGGATTTTTTTTTTTATGCTGTGCACACTGATCACATATACCCGTTCTTTCATATACAGGCCTACCAGCTTTCTCTCACTAGATTTCAAGGCGCTAAAATTTAGGCGTACTAGTATGTCAATAACCCAGGCGCATAAGCCGTACTAGTATGTCGGAAACCCTAAAAGGGTTAATCAACTACAGAAATGCAAGACTTATCGCCAGAGAAGACAACACTCAATACTAAAGAATCCTGGAATCATCGCTTATCTCTATCCAACAACTTCACCCAGAACAACTGCTTATATATCATAGCTGAACCCCTTACCAAGAAACTTCTTCATCGCTATCCCACATAAGAATGGAGGAACTGTCGCGTGGGGTTTTGAAACGTGGATTGGGTAAGAAACATTCATGTAGGATGTTAAGTACGTATGTTGGATGAAATATATGGGGAGCACCTCGCCTGACCTGCCGTGTATCCTAACATCTCACTTGAACTGACTCACGAATGCTTAGGGGATGAGCTAGATACAAATCATGCTAGGTCAGCTGTAACAATGAATAACAGTGAGTGATTCACGCAGGAGCGGAGGATCAGTAACGGTCGGTGTATGAGTCATTACTACTGACACTACTGGTAACTGGTACTGGTACTGCTGAGAGATGGAATGACTACATTGACTCAGTGCTGAGGGACTGATTACCTCAAACTCCTGTTCTTCACCATTCTCCTTTGTACGGACTGATGAAGTCACTGTGTGGCAAAATGTTTCCTCGATGAAGATACCAAAGTGTTGCATGTGTGTCTAATTTGTCAACTTGTCAGTTCTCTGAACCATTCATCTACATTCCTGTCTGACAGAGCAACATCTTGGGATCTTAATACAGGGAATTCTTCACTTGCCTAACCCTTGGGCATGACCTACTTCCACATTGGTCAAATGTGATACCTCCTACAAGTGCTGCACCTCTTCTGCCTACAGTATATAAGCTACTTCTTCGCACATATGCTGTATTCTTTTTAAGATTAATGGACTGACTACATCGGCTTAAGGCTGAGGGACTGGTTACCTCAAACTCTTCCTGTTCTTCACCATTCTCCTTTGTATGGACTGATGAAGCCACTGTGTGGCAAAACATTTCCTCAATAAAGATACCCAAGTGTTGCATGTGTGTCTAATTGATATTATCAACTTGTTGATTCTCTGAACCAATCATGTACACTGCTTTCTTATGCTCTTATGTACACCAGCCAGGGTACTTCCCCACACAAACAATATGATTTGAGTGGGATTTGCACATAAGTGAATAGAATTATGTAGATGAAAGGTTCAGAGAACTGACATGTTGATAAATTAGACACATGTGCAACATTTGGGTATCTTTAATGAGGAAATGTTTGGCCACACAGTGGCTTCATCAGTCCATACAAAGGACAATGGTGAAGAACAGGAGGAGTTTGAGTGGAAATATAAAAACATATGCAGTATAATGTGATCCTTTATTGACAACGTTTCACCCACACAGTGGGCTTTTTCAAGTCACAAACAGATCTACCTGGGGTGGAAGGTACGTGAGTATTTATAGTCAGGTTCAGAATGTTGAGGTCAGGTGGAGAATGCTGCATCTGATGATCTACCGGGTGGGGTTATAGAGTCTAAAATCTTGGGCAGTTTGGAAGGGGTATTGGGTAAGTTGTTAGCAGACCTTCTGCTCACTTCTTCATTGCTATCCCACATAAGAACATAGAACACTGCAGAAGGTCTGCTCACAACTTATCCAATACCCCTTCCAAACTACCCAAGATTTTAGACTCTATAACCCCACCCGGTAGATCATCAGATGCAGCATTCTCCACCTGACCTCAACATTCTGAACCGACTATAAATACTCACGTACCTTCCACCCCAGGTGGAAGGTACGAGCTCCTAACCCTATTTACAAATAACCTTGGATTCGCTGACAGGTACCTTCTATGACAGGTACCATTCTCTGACCCACGTTCGCCTTAGCTTTTGGGTTAAGACATGGCCCAGTTCTACACTCCTCTCTAGCGCTAAACGTCGCATGTCCCTTCCTCCCCACTCACCCCACCGGAGTCCCAACAGAAGAGCCTGTTTTTCTCTTCTCAATATCTGTCCCACGATCGCCTTCGCTGCTGGGTTAAGCCCTGGCTCTATTTCTACAACTAAGAACACTCCTCTCCAGCACTATTCTTCTTCTGTCCCGTCTTCCCCACTCATCCCATTTGGGAACTTACCTGAACTTTCGCTCGTTCGTTCGTTACCCCAGGTAGATCTGTTTGTGACTTGAAAAAGCCCACTGTGTGGGCGAAACGTTGTCAATAAAGGATCACATTATACTGCATGTGTGTTTATATTTCCATTGTGTCGGTATTTTATACCATTTATTTCCAGGAGTTTGAGTTAAGTAATCAGTCTCTCAGCCTTAAGTCAGTGTGATCAGTCCATCAATCTTGAAAAGAATACAGCATATGTGCGAAGAAGTAGAAGATTGAGACACTTATGCAGCATATGGAAATCTTTATTCAGGAAACGTTTCGCCACACAGTGGCTTCATCAGTCCAATACAAAGAGGAAGGCGTAAGGAGAGGAGGAGAATGAGGTAATCAGTCCCTCAACCTGGAGTCGATGTGATCAGTCCATCAATCTTGTAGAATGTACAGCATAGGGCCGTAGACGTGGCTTATATACTGTAGTGAGGTGACGTGAAGCAGATGGAGGCGGGGTCATAGTGGTACCATCCACTAGTCAAAGTAGGTCTTCGTCCAAAGGTTGAACAAGTGTTGAAGAATTCTTTGTAACAAGATCCCATGATGTTGCAGTGTCTGACAGTTGTGATGAATAAGTGTCTCAATCTTCAACTTGTCGGTTTTTCAAACCATTCATCACAACTGTCAGACACTGCAACATCATGGGATCTTGTTACAAAGAATTCTTCAACACTTGTTCAACCTTTGGACGAAGACCTACTTCGACTAGTGGATGGTACCACTATGACCCCGCCTCCATCTGCTTCACGTCACCTCACTACAGTATATAAGCCACGTCTACGGCCCTATGCTGTACATTCTACAAGATTGATGGACTGATCACATCGACTCCAGGTTGAGGGACTGATTACCTCATTCTCCTCCTCTCCTTACGCCTTCCTCTTTGTATTGGACTGATGAAGCCACTGTGTGGCGAAACGTTTCCTGAATAAAGATTTCCATATGCTGCATAAGTGTCTCAATCTTCAACTTGTCGGTTTTTCAAACCATTCATCACAACTGTCAGACACTGCAACATCATGGGATCTTGTTACAAAGAATTCTTCAACACTTGTTCAACCTTTGGACGAAGACCTACTTCGACTAGTGGATGGTACCACTATGACCCCGCCTCCATCTGCTTCACGTCACCTCACTACAGTATATAAGCCACGTCTACGGCCCTATGCTGTACATTCTACAAGATTGATGGACTGATCACATCGACTCCAGGTTGAGGGACTGATTACCTCATTCTCCTCCTCTCCTTACGCCTTCCTCTTTGTATTGGACTGATGAAGCCACTGTGTGGCGAAACGTTTCCTGAATAAAGATTTCCATATGCTGCATAAGTGTCTCAATCTTCAACTTGTCGGTTTTTCAAACCATTCATCACAACTGTCAGACACTGCAACATCATGGGATCTTGTTACAAAGAATTCTTCAACACTTATTCAACCTTTGGACGAAGACCTACTTCGACTAGTGGATGGTACCACTATGACCCCGCCTCCATCTGCTTCACGTCACCTCACTACAGTATATAAGCCACGTCTACGGCCCTATGCTGTACATTCTACAAGATTGATGGACTGATCACATCGACTCCAGGTTGAGGGACTGATTACCTCATTCTCCTCCTCTCCTTACGCCTTCCTCTTTGTATTGGACTGATGAAGCCACTGTGTGGCGAAACGTTTCCTGAATAAAGATTTCCATATGCTGCATAAGTGTCTCAATCTTCAACTTGTCGGTTTTTCAAACCATTCATCACGCGAAGAAGTAGCTTATATACTGTAAACAGGAGAGGT
Source organism: Cherax quadricarinatus (assembly GCF_026875155.1). Taxonomy (NCBI): domain Eukaryota; kingdom Metazoa; phylum Arthropoda; class Malacostraca; order Decapoda; family Parastacidae; genus Cherax; species Cherax quadricarinatus. The sequence continues at coordinate 2,404,335 of NC_069414.1, read as the reverse complement.
GCAGCAGTCGTAAGTGGTATCACATTTGACGAATGTGGAAGTAGGTCATGCCCAAGGGTTAGTCAAGTTGAAGAATTCCCTGTATTAAGATCCCAAGATGTTGCTGTGTCAAGCTTTGATAATTCTATTCATAAATTAGACACACATGCAACATTTGGGTATCTTTAATGAGGAAATGTTTTGCCACACAGTGGCTTCATTAGTCCATCAAAGGAGAATGGTGAAGAACAGGCCTACGGTATATAAGCCACTTCTTCACACATATGCTGTATTCTTTTCAAGATTGATGGGCTGATCACATCGACTCAAGGCTGAGGGACTGATTACCTCAAACTCGTTCTGTTCTTTACCATTCTCCTCTGCATGGACTGATGAAACCACTGTGTAATGAAATGTTTCCTCATTAAAGTTACCCAAATGTTGCACATGTGTCTAATTTATGAATAGAATTATCAAAGCTTATTGCTTGGGGAGAATTGAAAATTGGGTTGGGCAAATATTCTGTTAGTGGGGTGGTTTGTGAAGGACCTGCCTAGTATGGGCCAACAGGTATGCTGCAGTGTTCCTGCTTTCTTATGTTCTTATGTACACCAGCCAGGGTACTTCCCCACACAAACAGCCAGGGTACTTCCCCCACACAAACCAGCCAGGGTACTTCCCCCACACAAACCAGCCAGGGTACTTCCCCCACACAAACCAGCCAGGGTACTTCCCCCACACACATCAGCCAGGAGACAAACGATTTCATTTGAGTGGAAGTTGCGCATGAGTGAATAGAATTATGAAAACTTATTGCTTGGGGAGAATTGAAAATTGGGTTGGGCAAATATTCTCTTAGTGGGGTGGTTTGTGAAGGACCTGCCTAGTATGGGCCATCAGGTCTGCATACAATACCGACAAGATGAAAATTATATACATGTGCAGAACCTGGGTATCTTTATTGTAGATGTTTCTCCATTCAGTGGCTTTATCAATACAGATTTTTGGACATAACTTGAAGACAGTAGAACTATTTGCAAAAGATGAGGTAATCAGTACCTCAGCCTTGGAGTTGGTGTGAAGAGCACCGTAGTTGTAGAGATTCTGGAGCACAGGCAAGGAGGCTAGTGCTTATATAGGTGTCAGTGGATAGGGATGGGTAGCATATGAGGGCATTCACTGATAGGTGGGATTTCCCAATGGAAGTAGGACATACCCAAGTGATGGGTTAGTGGTGGTAGTTGCAGTAGCCATGAATAATCTATATTGATAAAGCCACTGAAGGGCGAAACGTCTACAATAAAGATACCCAGGTGTTGCACATGTGTCTAATTTTCACCTTGCTGGTATTGTATACCATTCATGTACAGAGGACCCTCGGTTTTCGTGTTTAATCCCTTACAGGGCGATTGGCGAAAACGGAAATCAGTGATAACGGAAACCATTTTCTCCATAAGAAATGATGTAAATCCAATTACAGTGGAACCTCAAATTTTGAACGTATCACTTATCGAACTCTTCGAAAATAGAACCCTTTTCTGGAACCAACTTGGTCCCTATTATCAAACTCGTCCCTATTTTCGAACCGCCGGCTACCAGACCTGTCCAGCAGCCTGCTCTGTCCATGTCCCCATGCAGGCACCGTGAGGCAGTCTGGTTTTGTTGATGCTTGAGTGAACACTAATCTGCGCTCTCGTTCAAACATTTTACAATTATTTCATTGTGTTTAGTGCTTGTGGGGCTGTGAAATAAGCCACCCTGAGCAAGCTGAAACAAGCCATCTTTGCAACAGGTTCAGTGACAGAACCATGTCCCATTTTAGGGAAATCTTTAAAGAGGTACCAGAAACAGAGGACTGTGGACAGTTATTTTGTGAGACAGGGGTCCCGTGACTCTCAAGCTGGTCCTAGTGGCATTAAAAAACAGAGGAGGGAAGTAACCCCAGAGAGGGCTTTGATACCTGAAATCCTCATGGAGGGGGATTCTCCTTCCAAACACTAACCCCAACTCCCTCTCTCCTCCCTATCTTCCAGATGCCATCACCAATCTTCAATAAAGGTAAGTAAAATGTTATTTTATATGTTTATTTAAATTTATTGATACATAATTGAACACTATATTTGTTATGTGTATGTAAAACTATCTGAATATTTTTGGTTTTCTGGAATGCATTAATTATAACTATTATTTCTTATGGGAAGTATTGCTTCGCTTTTCAGACTTTTTGAATTTAGAACTAACTCCTGGAATGGATTAAGTTTGATATTTGAGGTTCCACTGTGATCTGTTCCAGACACCCGGAAGTATGAACATAAAAATTTTTTTACCTTAAAAATAGATTTACATGCACAAAAGAATGAACATTCAGCATCACACTTAACTTTATTGAAGGTTGTTGGAAATAAATGGTATAAAATACTGACACAATGGAAATATAAACACTTAAACAGTGTAATGTGATCCTTTAATGATAACATTTTGCCCACACAGTGGGCTTTGTCAAGTCACAAGCAGATCTGTTTGTGACTTGATAAAGCCCACTGCTTGGGCAAAATGTTGTCAATAAAGGATCACATTATACCGTTTAACCCTTTCAGGGTCCAGAGGCCAAATTTCAAAGTGCGCATCAGTGTCCAAGAATTTTCAAAAAATAATTTTATTTTTTCTTATGAAATGGTAGAGAATCTTTTTCTGAAGGTGATAAAACAAAAAGTACGAAATTTGATGGAAAATTGATGAAATTATGCTCTCGCGAATTTTGATGTGTCAGCGATATTTATGCATCAGCGATTTTGTCAACTTTAACTCCCATTTTAGGCCAATTACATTATTCCAGTCGACCAAATTCTTAGCTATTTCACTAGTATTCCTTCTATTCTATCGATTGAGCACAAGAAATCGCCAGCTCAACTGTTTCAACTACAAAATAAAGTGATTGGAAATTGGTAATTTGGCCAATTTAGTGCAAAATTCAAAATATTCCAATTTCAAAATAGGGTCCAGAATAAACAATACAGGCATTCCTGGCACTAAACTAACATTTCCTCTGTTCATTAGTTATGTTTTCAGGCTTTACAAATGAATTACATTTTGATTTTTAAATTCACATAATGAATTTTTATTCAAACCAAAAAATAGAAGATTTACTGTCATGCAATATTTTAATAATTGTATAAATAGTATCAACACATTTGTGAGTGTATATTAGACTCACCAGCTAGCATGTATTAGACGTGTGAGGTCATTTGTTTATTCTTGAACATCGGCAAAAATTTAACATTTCCGCTACTTTGATCTCAGTTTCAAACCATTTTCAGTACTAAAACCAATCAAAATTATCTCTGTTTCTGTAATATATCTTCCATTCTATCAAATGAAACCAAGAAATCGCAAATACAACTATAAAAAACATGCGAAAAACACTGCAAAGTTGCTGTTCTAATTGAAAATTATGCTCTCAGTTTTTTTCTCTCATTATGCACTGTGTGCAGCACGATTTGTTTTATGTGGTGCACACATACCACGAAGATGTATTCTCTCATATCTAGGCCCAAACTTACCGCTCACAGCTTATCAGAGTGAGCTGAGCTCATGGCGTAGATCTACGGTTTGGACCCTCAACGTAAAGCTGTAGATCTACGGCACGGACCCTGAAAGGGTTAAGTGTTTATATTTCCATTGAAGGTTGTTGTTGATGGATGGAAGACATGGAGGAGGGAAGAGGGAAGAGAGGGTATTGTTTGGGAGGGGAATCCCCTTCCATAAGGACTCTAGGTACCAAGTCCTTATTCAGTGTCACTTCCCTCCTTTGTTTTTTAATGCCACTAGGACCAGCTTGAGAGTCAATGGGCCCCTGTTGCACAAAATATCTGTCCAGATAGGTCTGTTTCTGGCGTCTCTAAGATTTGTCTAAAATGGGACATGGCATTGTCATTGTAAAAGTCGCCAGCACGGGTTGCAACAGCTTTCTCAGGGTGATGTTCCTCCACAAACGTTTGCACCTCATTCCACTTTGCAGAATTCTCCTTAATCTTTGAAGAAGGCACCTTCTTCCATCTCTCTTCCTCCTCCTCTGAAGCAATTTCCTGAGCTGTGGTCTGTTGCTGTTGCAGATGAAGCTCTTGCAGCTCATCAGTGGTTAGCTCTTGATTGTGGTCCTCCACCAACTCTTCCACATTCTCACCACTAACATCCAACTCCATGGAATTCCCTAATAATAATAATAATAATAATAATAATAATAATAATTTTATTTACTACAAGTACATGTACATGGTATACACGCCTAGCTGACATCAGTGACATACTACTATTTAGAAAGCCCCTTGTTATGCTGAATATTTTGGGCAGATTAGGTCAGTGTCCCAGGATGCGACCCACACCAGTCGACTAACTCCCAGGTACCTATTTTACCGATGGGGAACATAGACGACAGGTGAAAAGAAACACGCCCAATGTTTCTACTCTGGCTGGGAATCGAATCCAGGCCCTCTGCCCTATGAAGCAAGAGCTTTAACCACCAGGCCACCAGAGCCCCAATGCCACAATTGATTGCACAACAGGTGTAGGGTCAACAGGGTCAGCCTCAAAACCTTCAAAATCCTTCTTTTGGACACAATCTGGCCACAGTTTTCCCCAAGCAGAGTTCATCATTCTGGAAGTCACTTCCTACCAAGCCTTATCTATAAGGCTTATGCAGTGGAGGATATTGAAGTGATTCCTCCAAAACTCTCTTAGGGTCAATTCAGAGTCTGAGGTTATGTTAAAGCACCTTTGAAACATTGCTTTGGTGTACAGTTTTTTGAAGTTTGCAATGATTTGCTGGATGAGAGGAGTAGTGTTTGGAGGCAAGAACTTTACTGTTACGAAACTGAATTCTTTATACAATTGGTCTTCCAAGTCAGGAGGATGAGCAAGAGCATTGTTCATTAACAGGAGGCACTGGAGTGGCAATTTATTACCCAGGAGGTATTTCTTCACACTTGGGCCGAGCACTTCATTGAACCATTCCAGGAAAATTTCCTTTATGACCCATGCCATACTGTTAGTCTTCCACAACACAGACAATTTACTCTTGACAACACTGTTTTTCTTGAACACACTGGGGTTTTCAGAGTGATACACCAGTAAAGGCTTCACTTTGAAATCCCCACTAGCATTACCACACAACAAGAGAGTTGGCCTGTCTTTCGTAGGCTTGTGTCCTGGGAGTGCCTTTTCCTCTTGTGTGATGTAGGTCATCTTTGGGATTTTCTTCCAAAACAGGCCTGTTTTATCACAATTGAACACTTGTTGGGGTTGGAGTTTTTCATCCTCTACATAACCTTTGAATTGCCACACAAATTTTTCAGCTGCTTGTTTGTCTGAACTGGCACCCTCACCATGCCTTACAATACTGTGTATGCCACTTCAATTCTTGAATTTTTTAAAACAGCCTTTGCTGGACTTAAATTCACTAACATCAGCACTCCTTTCAGGCAGTTTCTTTAGGAGATCGTCATGCAGCTGCCTTGCCTTTTAACAAATTATCGACTGTACAACGCTATCTCCTGCAAACTCTTTCTCTCTGATCCACACCAACAACAATTTCTCCACTTCTTTAGTTGTTTGGGATCTGTGTGTGGTTATCGCATTCACCTGTTTTGCAGCATCAGCTTCCATGATTTCTTTTCCCTTTGCCACAGTGGAGCTGATCATTGATGGCGCTTTCCATACATCCTGCAGAGTTCGGCAATGCGTATGCCACTATCATATTTTTGAACAATTTCTTTTTTTCATTTCTATGGTGTTCCTCACTTTCTTTACCAAAGGATTGGCACTAAGAGCTTTCTTTGGGGCCATGATGGCTTATTTAGCAGTCACGCACAATAAAGTGCCAAAAACAATGGATTATTACGAAATGTTTTGTATGTTCACTCATCGAGAAACAATTTGACACTGCCTGAGGATGTGTGTGGGAGGTGGGTTTGTCTGCATGCTGGGCACTGGACAGGCTCCATACCATTAGCAAAAATGGAGGAAATTGACAAAAACGGAACCAAAATATTGACTAAAAAAAGTAGGAGAAAATGGAAATCGGCTTTAACTGAGATTGACGAAAAGGGAGGGTCCTCTGCACAACTTGTCACACACTGCAACATCATGGAGTCTTTAGTTCAGAGGACATCTTCCTAACCTTCTTCACGGCTACTGCATCTACTACTACCACTAACCTATCCCTTGGGTATGACCTACTTCCACTGGGGAATCCCGCCTACCAGTGACTATGCCCTCGTCTGCTACCTCTCCCTATCCACTGATGCCAATATAAGCGCCAGCCTCCTTGCCTGTGCTTCAGAATCTCTTCAACTACAGTGCTCTTCACACCAGTTCCAAGGCTGAGGGACTGATTACCTCATCTTTTGTATTTAGTTCTACTGTCTTCAAGTCATGTCCTAGAATCTGTATTGATAAAGCCACTGAATGGCGAAACGTCTACAATGAAGATACCCAGCTGTTGCACATGTGTCTAATTTTCATCTTTCTTATGTACTTATGTACACCAGCCAGGGCACTTCCCCACACACACACACACACACACACACACACACACACACACAGCCAGGGTACTTCCACACACACACCAACCAGGATACTTCCCCACACCAGCCAAGGTACTTCCCCACACATCAGCCAGGGTACTTCTCCACACACCATCCAGGGTACTTCTCCACACAAACCAGCCAGTGTACTTCTCCACACACATGATTTGATTTGAGTGGGACTTGCGCATGAGTGAATTACCAAAGCTTATTGCTTGGGGAGCATTGAAAATTGGGTTGGGCAAATATTCTGTTAGTGGGATGGTTTGTGAAGAACCTGCCTAGTATTGGCCAACAGGCCTGCTGCAGTGTTCCTGCTTTATGTTTTTATGTATGCCTGCTGAGGAATTGCCTCAGAGGAGGAAGAAGAGAGAGGGAAGAATGTGCCTTCTTCAAAGATTAAGGACATAAGTGCAAAGTGGAGTGAGGCGCAAACATTTGTGGAGGAACATTACCCTAACCCTCTCCCCTCCTCCTGTCTTCCATACACCAACAAGAGTCTTCAATAAAGGTAAGTATGATATTGTTTTATACTTGATTTCTCATTCTTTTCTGTATGTAAATCTATATTTAATCTATAAAAAAATAATTTTTGTTAATACTTTTTGGTGACTGGAATGGATTAATTGGGTTTACGTTATTTCTTATGGGGAAAATGGTTTAGAAATTCATGAATTTTGACTTTCAGCAGACTCTCTGGAACGGATTAGTCACGAAATTTGGGGGTCCACTGTACAGTACACTTCGGTATAAATATTTAAAAATATGTTAAAATATTTTATATGGTGCAAGGGTGACATTAAAACAATATCTAAAGATGGTTAACACAAACCCACTACCAGTACAGCCTCTCCTCACTTAACAACAGAGTTATGTTTCTAAGACCACATCGGTATATGAATTCGTTGCTAAGTGAGGAGCATACTATAATGGTAGTAGGTTTGTGTCCACCATCTTTGATATTGGTTTAAAGTCACCCTTGCACCATTTATAACATTTCTGATATATTTTTTAATGTTTGTATAGTAGTGTACTGTATATTTTAATAAACAGAATAGAGGAAATCAGCTCTGATATACAATACAGTGTGTGTGTATTTTGGTATGCTGTTATGCCCTTTGCTCATTTTAAGAAAGAAACGATATATTTGTGTGTGTTATTTTGTTTTTTTTTTCACTTAATATTATATTAAGGAGTGTCTTCATTAACCCTTAAACTGTCCAAACGTAGATCTACATTTTCGTGTGTAGCGTTCCGACCTTGTTTTTCTCCATAAGAAAGCATATAAAAAAACATAGATCTATGTTCAGAGCACTATGCGAGTGAACGTAGGTCTACATTTGGACAGTTTAACCCTTTGACTGTCGCGGTCGTATATACATGTATACGTCTTATGAGGTACCGTGTTTGACGTATATACATGTATACTCTTAAATTCTAGCAGCTTCAAATCAAAAAGGAGAAAGCTGGTAGGCCCACATGTGAGAGAATGGGTCTGTGTGGTCAGTGTGCACCATATAAAAAAAATCCTGGAGCACGCAGTGCATAATGAGAAAAAAAAACTCCAACCGTTTTTTTTAATTAAAATGCCGACTTTGTGGTCTATTTTCGTATGGTATTTATGGTTGTATTCTCGTTTTCTTGGTCTCATATGATAGAATGGAAAACATATTATAGAAATGGAGGTGATTTTGATTGATTTTACTATAAAAAGAACCTGGAAATGGAGCTCAAAGTAGGGAAAATGTTTGATTTTTGCCGATGTTCAAAAGAAAACAAATGATGTCATTGTCCAATAAATGTCCAACTAGCCATTCTAATATGCAGTCATGAATGGGTTGATGTTATTTATACAATTATTACAGTATTGCAGTAGTCTGCATATTAGTAAATCTTCTATTTTTTGTTTGAATAAAAATTCAAAATAGAAAGCAAGAGTAATATCAGAGGGGCCTGGAGACATGACTGATGAACGAAGAAAATGTTATTTTAGAGCCAGGAATGTCTGCATTGTTCATTCTGGACCTTATTTTGATATTGTCATATTTTTTTAGTTTTCATGAAATTGGCCAAATTGCAAATTTCTGACCACGTTATTGGGTAGTTGAAATTGGTAAATGGGCAGTTTCTTGTACTCAATCGATACAAAAAATGGAGTTCTAAAGAAATAGCTATGAGTTTGGTCTACTGGAACAATGGAATTAGCCGAAAACAGGGCTCAAAATGGGCAAAATTGCTGATTTGTAAATATTGCCGAGGTCGCTAACTTCGCGAAAGCGTAATTCCGTCAGTTTTTCCATCAAATTTCGTTTTTTTGGTGTCATTACAATCGGGAAAAGATTCTCTTATCATTTCACAAGAAAAATATATATATATATATATTTTTTTTTTAAATTTTGCGACACCAGGAGACACCTTAGGATTTGGGGTTGAGACAGTCAAAGGGTTAATAGCTAAAATTAATTTACTTAGCTTTATAATATTATCTGGCCATAAATTTATTTAGCTTTGTATGTAGGTAGGATGCTTCAATGTTCTGAACTACTGGTATGACGAGGTGAAGCACCAGGTGGCAATTTGAGTTACTCAACCCCTGCTCAGATCAAATTGAGGTTTGGTGTTAGAACCTTACTCAGGTTAGTTCACACCTTCCACTGGTCGAGGAAGGGTCTGGTGGAGAATCTGGCTTGAAGTCACACTACACTTCTCCAGAAGTTACCAGGAATTTTGGAAGCCCTTTGCTATGATATATCTCGGTCTGAGAAACTCTTGAGGAAAATAGGAATAAGTGAACGAGTCTAAGTGTTAAACCATTTATAGACTCTGATCTAGGAAAGGGATTATTGTAAAAGGGTCCCAGAGGAAAAACTTGTTATTTGCATCAGTGTGGTATTTAAGTTTGTAAAACACCTATGTATTACAGTAGACTATTATTTGGCATGAGTTTATTTTGCACGATTTGATTATAGCACAATTGAAGAATTGCAACACAATTTTATGTAACACGTCGTATAATCAGTTTAACATGTTTTGCGGGAGGGGAAAACATTTTGAGCGCCCGGTCGCCCGCAGTGGGTTATACCATTGAGTCAATGAGAGAGTCCTACTGCCATCCCCCCACCACCCACACCCACCACGCTCCCAGCCTCCAGTTCGGCTCATACGTGTGCAGGACGAAGATACTTGGGAACCTCGCTGTGTTTATTTACATACATATTTTCTTATTTTCATTGCTACTTGTTAAATCTGCCAAGCAATCATGGCACCCAGTAAGCATACAAGTGTTGCTGAAAGTGACAAAAAAAGGTTTAAGCAGTTCAAGTCTAGGAACTACGAAGAAAATTGAGACTTTAGACAAGCTTAGCCCTTTCAGGGTCCACAGGCCCTCTCCGAGACTTGTTCTCAGGGTCCCCCAATTTCAAAAAAAAAAAAAAAAAAAAAAATTCTTATGAAAAGATAGAGAATCTTTTCCCAATCATAATGACACCAAAAGTATGAAATTTGATGGAAAACTTACGGAATTATGCTCTCGCGAAGTTAGCGGTCTCGATGACGTTTACACATTGGCGATTTTGCCCACTTTGAGCCCTATTTTCAGCCAATTCCAGTGTACTAGTTGACAAAAATCATACCTATTTTGCTAGAACTCCATTTTTTCTATCGAATGAGTACAAGAAACCACCCATTTACCGATTTCAACTATCCAGTACAGTGGTCAGAATTTAGCAATTTTGCCAATTTCACACAAATTTCAAAAGATGCCAATTTCTAAATAGGGTCCAGAATAAACAAGAAAGACATTCCTGGCACTAAAATAAAATTTCCTCTGTTCATTAGTCATGTCTCTATGCCCTCTTATATTCTTTTGCTTTCCATTTTTAATTTTTATTCTCACAAAAAATAGAAGATTTACTGTTATGCAGACTACTGTATTAGCGTAGAAATGGTATAAATAATATTGGCGCACTTGTGAAAGAATATTAGACTCGCCAGTTGATGTGTATTGGACGCTTAGCATGATTTGTTTACTTTTGAACTTTGGTAAAAATCGAACATTTCTGCTAATTTGAGCTCAGTTTCAAGGTACTTTTCATTGTAAAACTAGTCAAAATCATCTCAATTTCTGTAATATGTCTTCCACTCTATCAAATGGGACCAGGAAAACTAGAATTCAACAATAAATACCATACGAAAATACAGTGCAAAGTCGCTGTTTTAATCCAAAAACACGGTCAAAGTTTTTTTTTTCTCATTACACACTGTGTGCTGCAAGATTTTTTTTATACTGTGCACACTGACCACATAGACCCATTCTTTCATATGTAGGCCTACCAGCTTTCTCTCACTAGATTTGAAGGCGCTAGAATTTATGAGTACAAGTATCGTCAAGGACCCTGGCACGTAAGCCGTACTAGTACGGCTGAAACCATGAAAGGGTTAAGAGTGGATCACATGTGGTGGATATAGTGAGGGCCTATGGCCTTAATGAAGTGTCATTTCATGCAGTTAAAAAGAACGAGGTGAAATATACGAGCTTGTGTAATGAATAACCCAAGATGTCATCTCATGAACAGAATGACATGTAGGTCCCAACATTTAAATAAAACAGAAAACTTGCTGCTTGAGTGGATTGAGCAAAAGACAAAGAAAGGTGCAACACTTAATTTCCTCTTAATTAGGGAAAAGGCCTTACAGTTGTTTAAAGCAGTGTGTGATAAGGAAGGCAGGCCTGAAAAAGTGTGTGTTTAGCACAGGCTGGTTCCATGCCTTTAAGTTGCATAACAAGCTACATAATATAAGTTTTCTGGTGAAAGTGCTTCAGCTAATCATACAGCATCTGGATGTGACCCCACATGTAAAAGTTGTATTTTTACCTCCAAATACATCTTTAATACAACAGCTGGATTGGGGAGTTATTAACCCTTAAACTGTCCAAATGTAGATCTACGTTCACTCGCCTGGCGCTCCGAATATTTTGAAAAATAAAAAAATTGTATTGTCTTTTAACCCCTTGACTGTCGTAACCCCCAATCCTGATAGAGAATCTTTTCCTGAGTGTAATGACACAAAAAAAAAAAAACGAAATTTGATGGGAAAATTGACAGAATTACGCTCTCGCGAAGTTAGCGACCTTAGCGATATTTGCAAATCGCCAATTTCACCCACTTTGAGCCCTGTTTTCGGCTAATTCCATTGTTCCAGTTGACCAAACTCATAGCTATTTCTTTAGAACTCTTGTTTTTTCTATCGATTGAGTACAAGAAACTGCCCATTTACTGATTTCAACTACCCAATGATGTGGTCAGAAATTTGCAATTTGGCCAATTTCACAAAAATTAAAAAATATGACAATTTCAAAATAAGGTCCAGAATGAACAATGCAGACATTCCTGGCTCTAAAATAACATTTTCTTTGTTCATCAGTCATGTCTCCAGGCCCCTCTGATATTACTCTTGCTTTCTATTTTGAATTTTTATTCAAACAAAAAATAAGAAGATTTACTGTTATGCAGACTACTGCTATATTGTAATAGTTGTACAAATAATGTCAACCCATTCATGACTGCATATTAGAATGGCTAGTTGGACATTTATTGGAAAATGACATCATTTGTTTGCTTTTGAACATCGGCAAAAATCAGACATTTCCCCTACTTTGAACTCCATTTCCAGGTTATTTTTATAGTAAAACCAACCAAAATCACCTCCATTTCTATAATAATTAAAAACAACGGTCGGAGTTTTTTTTTTTTTTTTCATTATGCACTGCATGCTCCAGAATTTTTTTATATGGTGCACACAGACCCATTCTCTCACATGTGGGCCTACCAGCTTTCTCCTGCTTGATTTGAAGCCGCTAGAATTTGATAATATATACGTCAAACACGGTAACTCATAAGACGTATGTATACGACCAAAACAGTCAGAGGGTTAAAATGAAGAGCACATTTTTCTACATTTTATAGGATTAAACAAAAAAATTTAGGGTCAGTACTTACCGAGATACCCTGGCATATACCTTGAAGCATGTTGTTATGAAAGGCATCCCTATACTGTTGACAGCCTAGTGACATTTGATAAATGCCCACTGCTCCAGCTAACCCTCGCTGTATTTGTTATCACTGTTACACACAAACATGTCTTGACTCTCTGTCTATCTGTCTATCTCTGTCTATCTGCCTGCCTGTCTGTCTCTGCTCATCTGTCTTTCTGTCTGCCTAGAGTATATGTACATGCACTCCTTGAAGAATCGTGTTATGGAATCTGTTATCAGCTCTGTGACATTTGATAAATGGCTGCTCGGGGAACCCTGGCTTTTTGTTTTCACTGATACACACAAACATGTTTCTGTCTATCTGTCTGTCTATCTTTGCCTGGAATTTTTGGGTTATCCTAGGTAGATTTACACTATGTATTCAATTCAATTCAATTCAATTCAAAATTTATTCTCTATAAGGATTACAATGCTGAATTTACAGAATTTGGTTATTGTGTGGTTTACATGTAGTAAAATAATAATTACAGAGTGTACCTGGAGTTTACCTGGAGAGAGTTCCGGGGGTCAATGCCCCCGCGGCCCGGTCTGTGACCAGGCCTCCTGGTGGATCAGAGCCTGATCAACCAGGCTGTTACTGCTGGCTGCATGCAAACCAACGTACGAGCCACAGCCCGGCTGATCAGGAACCGACTTTAGGTGCTTGTCCAGTGCCAGCTCGAAGACTGCCAGGGGTCTGTTGGTAATCCCCCTTATGTATGCTGGGAGGCAGTTGAACAGTCTCGGGCCCCTGACACTTATTGTATGGTCTCTTAACGTGCTAGTGACACCCCTGCTTTTCATTGGGGGGATGTTGCATCGTCTGCCAAGTCTTTTGCTTTCGTAGCGAGTGATTTTCGTGTGCAATTTCGGTACTAGTCCCTCTAGGATTTTCCAGGTGTATATAATCATGTATCTCTCCCGCCTGCATTCCAGGGAATACAGGTTCAGGAACCTCAAGCGCTCCCAGTAATTGAGGTGTTTTATCTCCGTTATGCGCAGTGAAGGTTCTCTGTACATTTTCTAGGTCAGCAATTTCACCTGCCTTGAAAGGTGATGTTAGTGTGCAGCAATATTCCAGCCTAGATAGAACAAGTGACCTGAAGAGTGTCATCATGGGCTTGGCCTCCCTCATTTTGAAGGTTCTCATTATCCATCCTGTCATTTTTCTAGCAGATGCGATTGATACAATGTTATGGTCCTTGAAGGTGAGATCCTCCGACATGATCACTCCCAGGTCTTTGACGTTGGTGTTTCGCTCTATTTTGTGAACACTAGAACACCTAGCATGGCTAGGCATTTCGGGCAGACTTAAATTAAATCTTAAGTTTAAAATATTACAAAATTATGAGGTAAGTTGGTATTATGGCTAAGTGACTAAATACTAGTTTGTAAGTTTAGCAATGAGAATGCTTTTGTTTTGGCACTATACATAGTTTCAGTATTGGAGTATCACAGGCCAACTTATGACTAGTTAAGATTCATTATTTTGAGATTGAGATTGATATTTCTGTTTATGGTCAAATGGGTGAGTGAGTGTAAGTGTTAACCACCAGGTGGTATTCGTGTAATTAGTTGACAGGGTGTATCAGGGAGATAAGATGTTTTCGATGGTAGTTTTGAGAGGTGATGAATGTGTCTGCAGTTTTAGAATTTTCAGGTAGGGTGGTTCCAGATTTTAGGGCCTTTGACATACATTGAATTTTTGTAAAGGTTTAGTTGACACGGGAATGTCATAGAGATGTTTGTGTCTGGTGTTGTGCCTGTGGGTTCTGTCACAACTATCAAGAAAGGGTTTTAGGTCAAGGTTAATATTGGAATTTAAGGTCCTGTAGATGTAGATTGCACAGTAGTAAGTGTGGATGTACTGAACAGGGAGTAAGTTTAGATCTATGAAGAGTGGGGGGGTGTGTTGCCAGGGATGGGATTTAGTGATTATTCTTACTGCGGCTTTTTGTTGGGTTATTATTGGCTTTAGGTGTGTTGCTGCAGTTGAACCCCAAGCACAGATAGCATAGGTGAGGTATGGATATATAAGTGAATGGTATAGTGTGAGAAGGGCAGTTTGCGGCACGTAGTATCGTATCTTGGAGAGGATCCCAACCGTTTTGGATACATTTTTTGTTATGTGTTGGATATGGGTGCTGAAGTTCAGGTTGTTGTCGAGGTATAGGCCTAGAAATTTGCCCTCATTATGCCTGGCAATTAGAGTGTTGTCGATCTTAATGTTAATTTGCGCATCTCCTGCTCTGCTACCAAACATAATGTAGTAGGTTTTGCCAGTGTTAAGCATAAGTTTATTGGCTGTCATCCAAGTCGATATTTTGATCAGCTCCTCATTAACAATGGTGTTGAGGGTGGCAAGATTAGGGTGAGAGATGACATAAGTCGTGTCGTCAGCAAAGAGAATGGGGTTCAGGTGTTGAGATACGTTTGGAAGATCATTGATGTATATGAGGAAGAGCAGGGGACCAAGGACACTTCCCTGCAGAACTCCAGTATCAAGTGGCTGTGTTGTTGATGCTATGTCTTTAACTCTTTGAGGGTTTCGGACGTACTAGTACGGCTTACGACCCAGGGTTTTTGACGTACTAGTACGCCTAAATTCTAGTGCCCTCAAATCTAGTGGGAGAAAGCTGATAGGCCTTCATATGAAAGAATGGGTCTATGTGGTCAGTGTGCACAGTCTAAAAAAAATCCTGCAGCACACAGTGCATAATGAAAAAAAAAAATTTGACCATTTTATTGGAATAAAACAGCGACTTTGCACTGTATTTTCGTATGGTATTTATTGTTGTATTCTAGTTTTCTTGGTCTCATTTTATAGAATGGAAGACATATTACAGAAATTGAGATGATTTTGACTGGTTTTACAATGAAAGATACCTTGAAATTGAGCTCAAAGTAGCAGAAATGTTCGATTTTTACCAAATTTCAAAAGTAAACAAATCGTGCCAAGCGTGCAATACACGTCAACTGGTGAGTCTAATATTCTTTCACAAGTGCACCAATAATATTTATACCATTTTTTACACTAATGCAGTAGTCTGCATAACAGTAAATCTTATATTTTTTGTGAGAATAAAAATTGAAAGTGGAAAGCAAAAGAATATAAGAGGGGCCTTGAGACGTGACTAATTACCAGAGGAAATGTCATTTTAGTGCCAGGAATGTCTTGTTTATTCTGGACCCTATTCGGAAATTGGCATCTTTTGAAATTTGTGTGAAATTGGCAAAATTGCTAAATTCTGACCACTGTATTGGATAGTTGAATTTCTTAAATGGGTTGTTTCTTGCACCCATTCGATAGAAAAAATGGAATTCTAGCGAAATATTCATGTTTTTTGTCGACTAGTACAGTGGAATTGGCAGAAAATGGGGCTCAAAGTGGGCAAAATCGCCGATGCGTAAATATCGCCGAGACCGCTAACTTTGTGAGAGCATAATTCCGTAAGTTTTCCATCAAATTTCAAACTTTTGGTGTCCTTATGATCGGGAAAAGATTATCTTTTCAGAAGAGAAAATAATTTTTTTTTTTAAATTTGGCCGACCCTGAGAACGAGTTTCAGAGAGGGCCTGTCGACCCTCAAAGGGTTAATAGTAAGGTAAGATTTGAAATATGCAAGCGCATGGCCTCTTATACCATAATGGTCAAGTTTGTGGAGCAGGATGCCGTGGTCTACTGTGTCAAAAGCTTTTCTTAGGTCAATAAAAATTCCTAGTGGATATTCCTTATTTTCCAATGCTGTGTAAAGCAGATCTAGCATTTTTATGATTGCATCGTTAGTGCTTTTATTTTTCCTGAATCCAAATTGGCAGGGGTTGAGTATGTTTTGTGCTGTTATAAATGAATATAGTCTCCTGTGTACATGTGAGACAGATATATAGATAGACAGAGATATAGATAGACAGAGATATAGATAGACAGATATAGACAGAGATATAGACAGAGATATAGATAGACAGAGATATAGATAGACAGAGATATAGATAGACAGATATAGATAGACAGAGATATAGATAGAGATATAGACAGATATAGATAGAGATATAGATAGACAGAGATATAGAGATATAGACAGAGATATAGATAGAGATATAGATAGACAGAGATATAGATAGAGATATAGATAGACAGATATATAGATAGAGATATAGATAGAGATATAGATAGAAATATAGGTAGAGATATAGATAGAGATATAGACAGAGATATAGATAGAGATATAGATAGACAGAGATATAGATAGAAATATAGGTAGAGATATAGATAGAGATATAGACAGAGATATAGACAGAGATATAGATAGAGATATAGATAGACAGAGATATAGATAGACAGAGATATAGATAGACAGAGATATAGATAGACAGAGATATAGATAGATATATATATAGATAGACATATATATAGATAGACATATATATAGATAGACATATAGATAGGCAGAAATATAGATAGGCAGAAATATAGACAGATATAGACAGAGAAACAGCCAGAGTCAGCCAAAGCAAGCCAGCCGACCAGCCTGCCGAATACACAAGAACATAAGAAAGAAGGAACACTGCAGCAGGCCTACTGGCCCATGCAAGGCAGGTACATGTCACCCTTGCCCCCCCGGCTTAGACCCATGATCCACCTAGTCAGGTCACATGCATTGAAGGAAGGAGCATGGCATTAGACTTAGTAGCACAAGCTAGTCAGGTCCAACTCACACCCACCTGCACTCACTCGTGTATTTATCTAACTTGTTTTTACTTTCCTCTTAAAATGGGAGTGTTAATACGACATGGCATCAGTGAATCCCTGGTGTTTGCCGTGCTATTTGCTCTAGCTGGCACTCAGTTGAACTGTTGCTCCCACAAGGTACTAAGTGCTCCCAGATTTTTTCAGTAGTGCGCACATTGAGTGCACAGACCCATTCTTTCATGTCTAGGCGACTTGAGCCTATTGTGCCAAATTTTAAAGAACGAAAAATAAAACATTGATTTACATTTGGAGCGCTACGCGTGCAAACGTAGATCTACGTTTGGACAGTATAAGGGTTAAGTCATTCAAGTGTAAGTACACAAAAAAAAGTTATGAAAAAACTAGTTGCATCAGTGGACTCTGATTCCAACTTGGCAGTACCAAGCTTCTGGAATAAATTTAACATTGCAGATGCTATCAGCTATGCTAGAAGTGCATGGAATGAAGTGCCTCAATCAACATTAACCCTTAAATGGTCCAAACGTATATATACGTTCTTACACATAGCACCCCAAACGTATATATACGTTTTATTTTTCCTGCCTTCAAATTTGGCACGATTGGTCGGAGATGCCTTATCAGCATAGAATGGGTCCTAACACTCAATGTGCGTGGTAGTAAAAACATCTGGGACCACTTAGTACCTTGTGGGAGAGCCAGCTAGAGCAAACAGTGCGGCAAACACCAAGGATTCACTGATGTAATGTCATATTAACACTCCTCTTTTAAGAGGAAAGTGATGTTTACCCCAAGTTTAGGGTCTGTCTATCTCTATCTCTGTCTTCCTCTGTCTATCTATCTATATCTCTGTCTACCTCTGTCTCTGTCTTTGTCTATCAGTCTCTGTATCTCTTTCAATCTGTCTCTCTTTTTGTCTGTCTGTCTCTGTCTCACAGGTACACATAAATACAAGTATACGTAGTGTAAATTACCTAGGATAACCCCAAAAATCCAAACAAAGTGCTATACTCTGCTTGAAGATGTGGGTAAACGGATGATGATGCCGTCTTGTGGCTCTCTCTGAGACAGGGAGCTTGACAGACAGACAAATAGACAGACATGTTTGTGTACCAGCGAAAACAAAGTGAGGGCGATGCTCATCAAATATCACCTCTAATCTTTTCTTATCAGCTGTACCCTCCCCCACCCTCATGTATACTCATCAAACGTCAGCTCTTATCAGTTATCATCTCATCATGTCACTGTCAGGGGTGGACTTTGTTTTTCATGCTTCAAGGGAACTTACTCTTCTTTCTTTCAACACACTGGCCGTATCCCACCGAGGTGGGGTGGCCCAAAAGGAAAAACGAAAGTTTTTTCCTTTTACATTTAGTAATATATACAGGAGAAGGGGTTACTAGCCCCTTGCTCCTGGCATTTTAGTCGCCTCTTACAACACACATGGGTTACAGAGGAAGAATTCTGTTCCACTTGCCCATGGAGGTAAGAGGAAATAAAAAAGGACAAGAACTAGAAAGAAAACCAGAGGGGTGTGTATATATATGCTTGTACATGTATGTGTAGTGTGACCTAAGTGTAAGTAGAAGTAGCAAGACACCTGAAATCTTGCATGTTTATGAGACAGAAAAATGGACACCAGCAATCCTATCATCATGTAAAACAATTACAGGCTTTCCTTTTACACTCACTTGGTAGGATGGTAGTACCTCCCTGGGCGGTTGCTGTCTACCAACCTACTACCTGGTTGATCAGGCTCTGATCCACCAGGAGGCCTGGTCACAGACCGGGCCGTGGGGGCGTTGACCCCCGAAACTCTCTCCAGGTAAACTCCAGGTAAACCTATAGGGAACTTCTTATTACCTATTATTATTATTACGTATCTCCCCCCTCCCCCCCTCCCCTCCCCTCCCCTCCCCTCCCTCCCCTCCTTCCTTCCTTCCTTCCTCCCTTCCTCCTCCTCCTTCTTCCTCCCTCCCTCCTTCCTTCCTCATTGTTATTATATACTTCCACATATCCAAAACATTGCTGGGACATATAAATGCTTTGTATATATTCCAAGACAATACTAAATGGCTACGGCAGGTGTAAATGTCCACCTGTCAGTGTGTTTGTGACAATTTCAGTACCTAATACTAGTGTCAGAACAAAGATTGGTTATAAAATGTCAAAAACTACTACAATGGAGGAGGTGAATGTATTTAGATATTTGGGAGTGCACATGTCAGCGGATGGGTCTATGAGAGATGAGGTGAATCATAGAATTGATGAGGGGAAAAGGGTGAGTGGTGCACTTAGGAGTCTGTGGAGTCAAAGAACTTTGTCTTTGGAAGCAAAGAGGGGAATGTATGAGAATATAGTTTTACCTATGCTCCTGTATGGGTGTGAAGCATGGGTGATGAATGTTGCAGCGAGGAGAAGGCTGGAGGCAGTGGAGATGTCATGTCTGAGGGCAATGTGTGGTGTGAATATAATACAGAGAATTCGTAGTTTGGAAGTTAGGAGGAGGTGCGGGATTGCCAAAACTGTTGTCCAGAGGACTGAGGAAGGGTTGTTGAGGTGGTTCGGACATGTAGAGAGAATGGAGCAAAACAGAATGACTTCAAGAGTGTATCAGGCTGTAGTGGAAGGAAGGCGGGGTAGGGGTTGGCCTAGGAAAGGTTGGAGGGGTAAAGGAGGTTTTGTGTGCGAGGGGCTTGAGCTTCTAGCGGGCATGCGTGAGCGTGTTTGATAGGAGTGAATGGAGATAATGGTTTTTAATACTTGACGTGCTGTTGGAGTGTGAGCAAAGTAGCATTTATGAAGGGATTCAGGGAAACCGGCAGGCCGGACTTGAGTCCTGGAGATGGGAAGTACAGTGCCTGCACTCTGAAGGAGGGGTGTTAATGTTGCAGTTTAAGAACTGTAGTGTAAAGCACCCTTCTGGCAAGACAGTGATGGAGTGAATGATGGTGAAAGTTTTTCTTTTTTGGGCCGCCCTGCCTTGGTGGGAATCAGCCAGTGTGTTAATAAAAAATAAATGAAAATTACATAAAATGTGAAAAATAGAAAAAAGGTATATCGGCAACACTTCTGCAAGCGGCAGGACTCGATGTTGCTGTCACATAACCCTCCAGTGCCAATTTCTCAGCCTCATATCTCGGTAAGTACTGACCCTAATATTTTTTTTATTCTAAAATACTTAAAAAAATGTGCTCTCTTTTTTCTATATAAAAAAACGATTTTTTTTTTTAATTCGTGGCGCTGCGCGAGTGAACGTATATATACGTTTGGACTGTTTAAGGGTTAAATGCAGGCTGGGGAAAGTTATGGCCTTGTGTGGTTAATTCTTTCACTGGTTTCACCTTGCTTGAGAGTCAGGTTCAGGAAATTGTTCAGCCTGCAAGGAGATTACCAGGTGATGGTTTTGAAGGTATGAATGAAGATGATGTGAATGAGCTCTTAGAAGATGATGATGATGATGAAGACAGGAATCCAGAGGAAATGTTGGCAGAGCTCGATGCACAGATACAAGGGAGGGAGATAACAGAAGATGATGATGAAGAAGAACCTGAAGAAAAACGGTTAACATTGCAACAGTTACATGAGCAGTTCCATGCTGGTGCTAAACTAGCAGACTTTTTCACTGAAGAGGACCCTGACAAATTTAGAAGCAATGTTTTGAAACTGGGTCTAAACCAGCTGATGATGCCTTACCGTCAGCTGTATAATGTATTGCAGGGTAAAAGAGTCCAGAGATCCATTACAGAATTTATGCACACTCCAATACAACCATCGACTTCAGTACCAGAACCTCTACCATCCACTTCTGTTGACAATCAACAACCATCCACCTCAGCCCAGTAGGGCCTCACCATCCATATCCACTCTCTCCACAATCATCCATACATCCCATTACCCACAATTTAAGGTAAGAAATACTATTATTTCTATTGCATTTGTAGTCTTAAGCAGTAATATGTCACGACAATACACTACAGTTACATGTTCACTTTTATTTTTGTAATATCTGTTGGTGTAAAAGAAAGTTGTTTGGAAACCATACCCCGGCCGGGATGGAACCCGCGGTCAGAGAGTCTCAAAACTCCAGACCGTCACGTTAAAGTTGTTTGGCTTTTTTTGGGGGCTCCCAGGAATGTAACCCTATTTTTCCCATAAGTTCTTCAGTTCATTTTACATGATTTTACCTAACACTGCATTTTCAGGAACGTAACTACCATGCTAAATAACGTTCTGCTGTACACACACATCTTTTGACTCATTGTGATTGTCTAGAAACTCTCTGTCTACAGCTGGTTGTAAATATTTAATGTGTTACAATGATGTAATAATATTGTGTTTTTACTCATAGTGATTACAATATTAGAAGTTCTGTTTTAAAGATTGAATTATTTAATTCATGATAGAAACCTTAAGTGATTATTAATGCAGTTAATAAAGCAAGCAGAAACTACAAAGATTCCATTTCTTCAATAAGTGAACCTTGTGTATGATTACCTCTAGGTGAGATAATCCTGTTCTTTTTTATAAAAGGGGTCTACAGGCCCTGTTCGTAACATATGCATACTGGTCAGAGAGCCCGCCGTAAGTCCGAGTTGTCGGTAAATGAGTATTTCACTGAGGAGAGGCTGTATAGTATGCTCCTCAGTGAACAATTTGTTTACCGACCTACTCTTAGGAATGGAACTCCGTTGTTAAGTGAGGAGAGAGACTCAGTGTCCAGACCCCCGATCTGAAACTGGTCCACAGGATCCAAGAATTTTCAAAAAAATTTTTTGTTATTTTTTTCTTATGAAACGACAGAGAATCTTTTTCTGAAAGTAATAAAACAAAAAATATAAAATTTTATTGAACATAGACGAAATTATGCTATTGCGAATTTTGCTATGTCAGCAATATTTATGCATCGGTGATGTTGCCCACTATGACTCCTATTTTAGGACAATTAGATTGTTCCAGTTGACAGAATTCTTAGCTATTTTGCTAGTGTGCCTCCTATTTTATCGATTTAGCACAAGAAACTGCCTAATCAACTATTTCAGCTACCCAATAAAGTGATCAGAAATTGGTAATTTGGCCAATTTGACACATTTTAAAATATTTAAATTTCAAAATAGGGTCCAGAATAAACCATGCAGGCATTCCTGGCACTAAAATTTTTATTCACACAAAAAATTTATTTATTTTGTTATGCAATATTGTAATAATTGTACAGTGGTACCCTGAGTTTCGGCCATAATTCGTTCCAGAAGGCTGTTCAATTGCCATTAATGAATTTGTTCCCATAAGGAATAATGTAAACTAGATTAGTCTGTTTCAGACCCCCAAAAATACACTTACAAAAGCACTTAAAATAATACACTTGCATAATTATTCAAGTTGGGAGCTGTACAAAACTCCATTTACCACTGTATAAGTAGTATCAGCTCATTTGATATTTGTATAAATAATATCAGCACACTCGTGAACACATATTAGACCAGCCAGTTGACGTGTATTGGATGCGTGATGTGATTTGTTTACTCTTGAACGTCAAAAATCGAACATTTCTGCTACTTTGAGCTCAGTTTCAAGCTGCTTATAGTCTGTAAACCATTCAAAATCCTCTTTTTCTGTAATATATATTTCTTTCCATCAAATAAAATCAAGAAAACGAGAATACACCCATAAATATCATAGGAAAATTGCAAAGTTGCTTTTTTGAACCCAAAACATGGTCACAGGATTTTTCTTGTGTGCTGCTTGCTGTAGGATTTTTTTTTTATGATGTGCACACTGACCATGCAGACCCATTCTCTTGCATGTAGGCCTACCAAAAGATTTGAAGCTGCTAGAATTTTGGCATGGTATTATGGGACCGACACTGGCTTCAATGCAGTAATATTATGGGACTGACCCTGAAAGGTTTAAAGATAAAATGAAGTGGTTAGCTGTTGGGTTAAGTGTATTCATACCTAACCACTCTATAATCTTGCAAAATCAGTAATCCAGCACCCTGCAGGTCCCAATGATTCTGGATTAGTGAGTCAACCTGTATTATCCCTGCAGGTCCCAATGATTCTGGGTTAGTGAGTCAACCTGTATTATCTCTGCAGGTCCCAGTGATGCTGGATTAGTGATAATCAACCTGTATTATCCCTGCAGGTCCCAGCGATGCTGGATTAGTGATAATCAACCTGTATTAACTCTGCAGGTCCCAGTGATGCTGGATTAGTGATAATCAACCTGTATTATCCCTGCAGGTCCCAGTGATGCTGGATTAGTGATAATCAACCTGTATTATCTCTGCAGGTCCCAGTGATGCTGGATTAGTGATAATCAACCTGTATTATCCCTGCAGGTCCCAGTGATGCTGGATTAGTGATAATCAACCTGTATTATCTCTGCAGGTCCCAGTGATGCTGGATTAGTGATAACCTGTATTATCCCTGCAGGTCCCAGTGATGCTGGATTAGTGAGTCAACCTGTATTATCCCTGCAGGTTCCAGTGATGCTGGATTAGTGATAGTCAACCTGCCTTATGTCTATGGGTCCTGTTGCAACTATCAAGAAAGTTCTTCAGTTCTGGATTTATATTGGATTTTATTCTGTAAAAGTAGGTTGCACAGTAGTAAGAGTGAATGTTTTGTATAGGTGTAGGTCTTTGAAGAGTGAAGGGAGGATAAGTGTTGTCTAGTAGAAGACTGTGTGATCATATGCACTACAGCTTTTTGTTGGGTTATTATTGGCTTTTGGTGAGTTGCTGTGGACATGAGCAGTGAGTGGTGTACACTGTGATGAAAGACAGGAAACCTTAGAGGTGCCTCTAAGCCTTCCACTTTCCCTACCTCCAAACCACCCACCCTACCCCTACCCCCAACCCCTACCCCAAACCACCCACCCAACCCCTACCCCCAAAATGCCTACCCAACCCCAACCCCTACCCCCAAACCACCACCAGCACCTACCCCCAGACCACCCACCCAGCCCCTACCCCCAGACCACCCACCCAGCTCCTACCACCAGACCCCACCCCAGCACCCTACCCAGACCCCACCACCACCCAGCCCCTACCTTCAAACCACCCACCTAACCTCACCCCTCCCCCCACACCCACTTAATCCCTACCTCTGCTGACCCACCCACCCAAATCCTACCCCTTCCCCCCCACCCAGTCACTACCCCATGCCCCCTGCCCCTATCCACCTAGTCCTTACCCCTGCCCCCTATACCAACCTAGAGTCCCTACCCCCTGCCCCCTATCCACCCAGTCCCTACCCCCTGTCCCCTATCCACCCAGTCCCTACCCCCTTCCCCCTATCCACCCAATCCCTACCCCTCACTGCCAGGCCATCATTGCCAAGCTAGTGATGATTCTCTTCAAATTGCTTGTTCTCTCTAGGCTGGAATATTGCTGTACACTAATGGCCCCTTTCAAGGCAGGTGAAATTGCTGCCCTGGAGAATATACAGAGAGCTTTCACTGCACCTAAATTACTGGGAACGATTGAAGTCCCTTGATTTGTACTCCCTGGAATGCAAACGAGAAAGATACATGATATACTCTTGGAAAATCCTAGAAAGACTAGTCCCAAATGTACACATGAAAATCACTCGCAACAAAAGCAGAAAAGATTAAGCAGGCAGTGCTGAAAAGCAACACAATAAGTGTCCAGGGCCCAAGATTGTTTAACTGCCTCCCAGCATACTTAGGGGGGATTACCAATAAACCCCTGGCTGTCTTCAAGAGGGACCAGGACAGACACCTAAAGTCAGTACCTGACCAGCTGGGCTGTGGTTCGTGCTTTGGTTTGCATGCGGCTGGCAGTAACAGCCTAGTTGATCAGGCCCTAATCCACCACGAGGCCTGGTCATGGACTGGGCAGTGGGGACGTTGACCCTCGGAATGTCCTCCAGGTACAGTGGAACATTGGCTTACAAGCGCCCCACCGTATGAGTTTTTCAGGATACGAGCAATCGCTCGGTCGATTTTTTGTTTCTGGATAAGAGCAAAAATTCAGGATGCGAGCTTCCCCCTCAAACAACTTACAAAAGTAAAATTGAATACAATATACAGTGGTCCCTCGTTTTTCATAGTTAATCCATTCCTGGAGTTGCTACTATTATCGAAATCTACGATTTGCAAATCAATTTTCCCCATAAGAAATAATGTAAATACAATTAATCCGTTCCTGACACCCAGAAGTATTAAAACAAAAAAATTTTTTACATGAAATATAGATGTAGTACATAAACAATACAATGGGACATGATGAATGAAACATTAACAGCATAACACTTATCTTTATTGGAGATTCTTCTTAGTGTATGGGAGATTGGAGGAGGAGAGAGATTGGATTGTTTACAGTTTGGAAGGGGAATCCCCTTCCAGTAACACCTCAGGTACCAATTGCTTTTCTGGGGTTGCTTCTCTTCTCTGTTTCTTAATGCCACTAGGACCACCTTGAGAGTCACTGGAGTCCTGTCTCGCAAAATAACTGTGGAGAGAGCTCTGTTTCTGGCGTCTCTTTAATACTTTCCTAAAATGGCCCAAGACTTTGTCACTGTACATGTTGCCAACATGGCTTGCAACAACCTTGTCAGGGTGATGTTTCTCCATAAATCTTTCCATCTTACCTCACATAGCAAAAATCTCTTCAATTTCTGAAGAAGGCACCTTCTTCCATCTCTCTTCCTCCTCCTCTGCAGCAAGATTCTGAGCTGCGATCTGTTGCTGTTCCTGCTGAAGCTCTTGCAGCTCCTCAGTGGTGAGCTCTTCGTTGTGGTCTTCCACCAACTCTTCCACATCCTCCAAACTCACATCCAACCCCATGGAACTCCCCAGTGCCACAGTTGATTTAACAACAGATATAGGCTCATCAGGGTCAATCCCAAACCCTTCAAAATCCCTCTTGTCGACACAATCTGGCCACAATTTTCTCCAAGCAGAGTTCAAAGTCCTGGTAGTCACTCCCTCCCAAGCCATACCTATAAGGGTTATGCAATGGAGGATGCTGAAGTGTTCTCTCCAAAATTCCCTTAGGGTCAAGTGAGTGTCTGTGGTCACAGTCAAGCACCTGTGAAACATTGCAAGCACTAAAATGAGTGGAATACATGTATTATGAAATATTTCGTAGGAGCACGTGAGGGGACCTTCGCTCACTGGTAAACAATGCCAGACTGGCTGGGTAGGGAGGCTGCTCTGGCTCACACCATGCGTATGCATCCCGGACGAACTACTATTCGCCAGTCAACCTATGATCAGCGAGCCCATGTTTATACGAAAATATCCCTATGATTTCCGAAATCTATGATTCCCGAGAACTACGAAAAATGAGGGACCACTGTATAATTGTAGTTCATCGTCGTGATATGTTGTTTTTACTGCTTAAGACTACAACTGCAACAGAAATACAGTGAACCCTTGGATTACGTCATCGTCGGATTTCATAATATTCTGAATAAGTAATGTTTTTTCGTCAAAATATTGGCTCGATGATCGTCATTGAACTCAGTATTAGTCATTTGTCCCAAATGTGTCCGCACGGCCTGAGCGTTCGAACACCATTTACAGCCAGTGTGCCATTGTTTATCAGCCAGTGAGGATGATCCCAGTCGTTCATATGATATACATATTGTGTATTATTCCATTCTCTGTAGTGCTTGCAACTGCTAAATAAGCCACCATGGGCCCAAAGAAAGCTTCTAGTGCCAGCCAGCCCTTTGGTAAAGGGCTGAGAGAGAGGGAAGAATGTGCCTTTTTCAGTGATTCTGCAGTTTGTACGATAATAAAGCAGCAGGAGTCGATAAAGGCTATAGCACCAGTCAGTGATAAAGTGTAGCATTAACAGTGTAGCAAGTAAGTTAAGTGATTAATCGATAGAAAAAGGACAGTACGAAACTGGCTCCTCCATTGTTGTTGGAGGTATGGTAGGTGTATATTGTTTCTATGTTATTAATATTGTTTATTATGTCATATTAGATGAATTGTGCTAGATAAATAAGCTGTAGAGCTGATATTAGTGTCATATTGAAGGACTGTCTTGTCTGGTCTCCCAACACAATTCCTAACATAAGCCAGAAAGACACTCAAGCTGGTCCTAGTGGCATTAAAAAACAAAGAAGGGAAGTAACCCAGGATAAGGAATTGGTACCTAAAGTCTTTATGGAAGGGGACTCTCCTTCCAAACAGTTCTAAATTCCTCCATCCTCTCCCTTCCTCCCGTCTTCCATACATCACCATGTCTTCAGTAAAGGTAAGTGTGATGTTATTATTGTTTTATTCTTCATGTATCATTGTTTTCTGTGTAGGTAAATGTTTATTTCATGTAGAAAACATTTTTTTTTAATACTTTTGGGTGTCTGAAACGGATTAATTGGATTTCCGTTATTTCTTATGGGGAAAATTAATTTGGAATTTGTCACTCTTTCTGGAATGGATTAATTACAAAAACTGGGGGTCCACTGTAATAGTATTTATTACCTTAAATCGTGGGTGCTGGTATTTGTGGATGACTGTGAAGAGAGTGGAGAGTTATGCTGTGGACCTACTGGGCTGAGGTGGATGGTAGAGGTTCTGGTACTGAAGTTGATGGTTGTACTGGAGTGTGCATAAATTCTATAATGGATTTCTGTTCTGTTTTACACTGCAGTACATTTTACAACTGACTGTAAGACAGGAGCTGCTCTAGACACCGTTCCAGGGTTCTCTTCAGTGAAAAGTTTAACTTTAAGGCACTCAGTAAGTCAGTCAAGTCATTCAGTCAGTCAAGTCATTCGGTCAGTCAATCAGTTAAGTCAGTCAAGTCAGTAAGTCATTCAGCAACACAGGTATGCCTACTGGGTGTCATGATTACTTGGCAGATACAAGATATGGTAATTAAAAGATCAAAACACAATTCGCAAACACAGCTAGCTTGTAGGAGAGAAGTGGAGTTTAACATGTAAGTTGGGATGGTGTCAGGATGGCAGGGGATGGCGGGAGGTCTCCCTCGCTGACCCACAACAAGGCGCCCGCTTGAGGTAAAGAATGGCTGTACCACTGGTCACATAATGACATATTTTATTCATTCTAGAGTATGTATGAGGTTTCTTATGTTATTTATATTGTAAATTGCCCCAAGACACTACTAAAGTTGCCTTCAGACTACATAATGAAACAGCTGTTAATAACTTTATAACAGGTATGAATAACGTTGACTGGCATAATGAGCTTGAAATATATACAGATATGAATGAATGTATTAATAAGTTTCCCAAAAAAAACCACTACCTCTATAACAAGCATTGCCCTAAAAAACTAAACCGATCACAGCTAGGAGACTGAACAGTCCCTGGCTAACACCCAGCATCCTTAAATCCATTAACACAAAGCACCTATATGAAAAACAGTATAGAATGGGTCAAATAACTAGAGACCATTCTAAATGTTACTCGTCAGTCCTTATCAGCCTGATAAGGTGGTCAAAAAATTTTTATTATGAAAACAAATTACATAGCATAAAAGGTGATATGAGAAAGACCTGGAAAACCCTATCTGAAATTCTAGGAACTAAAAAGATATCCAAAAACAAAACAATCAAATTAGCAAAATCAGATGATCCCCCTACTCGCACCAACAGACTCTGTTTTCTTCTCCACCATAGGAAAGAATCTAGCGAGCAAAATCCCATGCTCAAACATCTGTCCATCAGACTACCTCATGGGCACCTACCCGAATACACTATTCCTAGCTCCAACCAACCCAACAAGTCTCGCTCATCATCAACACCCTTCAAAACAAGGCAGGAGACATATATAACTTACCACCTTTTATGTACAAAAAAGCTTCACTAGTATTATCACCAATTATTGTAACACTCTTTAATAAATCCATCGAATCCTCCACCTTCCCAGCAATTCTCAAAGTAGCGATCTACAAAGGAAGTGATCAAATGGGCTAGAATAACTATAGACCAATATCTAAGTTACCTCTGCTTTCTAAAATCTTTGAAAAATTAATTCATAGACAGATCTATTCCTACCTTGTCTCACACAACATACTAAATCCCTGTCAGTTTGGATTCAGAACTAATAAAAGCACGAATGATGCTATATACAGTGCCAACAACAACATAACTATCTTTAACTACAATATCAGATCTTTAAGCAAGCATTACGATGACCTCATAGCATTACTAAATTCCTTACATGCCAATATGTCCATCATTACACTAACTGAAACCTGGCTAAAGCCTGATAGTACAGATGTCTATGCCATTCCTGGTTACACAGCCATACACAACTGTAGGCCAGACCAACAAGGGGGTGGCACAGCCATATACTACTCAGACCAACTAGAATGTATCACTAATACTTGCACAAGGGATGAACATGGGGAATATATAATAGCCAAATTCAAATCCAAATACCTACAAAAACCTCTCACATTGATAAACATCTACAGAGTTCCACAGTCAAACATTAGCCAATTTAGTCAAAACCTAGGAAGTATGATAACTGATGCACGCTTGAACAAAGATCACTTACTACTCTCAGGTGACTTCAATATAAATCTCCTGCAAGACCAGGACCCACACGTTACTGAATTCACAAACACAATGAGTAACTGTATGTTGCTACCAACAGTAACAAAACCTACAAGAGTTACAGAGACTAGTGTTTCCCTACTTGACCACATCTGGACCAACACCATATCCCCTTTAAAATCAGCATAATTACAGATAATACCACAGACCACTACCCTACTTTTCTCATAACAACTCTTGGTAAATTACCCAAGACACTACTAAAGTCACCTTCAGACTTCACAATGAGGCAGCCATTAATAACTTCACAACAGCAGTAGCAAACATTGACTGCACACTGAGCTAGAAATCTATACAGATATTGACGAATGTATTAATAATTTTCTAAAAAAGACCCAATACCTCTATAACAAGCACTGCCCTAAAAAAACTAAACAGATGACAGCTAAGAGACTGAACAGTCCCTGGTTAACACCCAGCATTCTCAAATCCATAAATACAAAACACCAATATGAAAAACAATACAGAATGGGTCACATAACCAGAGACCAAACAAAACGTTACTCGTCAGTCCTAACCAGCCTGATAAGAAGGGCAAAAAAATTGTATTATGAGAACAG
Source organism: Cherax quadricarinatus (assembly GCF_026875155.1). NCBI lineage: Eukaryota > Metazoa > Arthropoda > Malacostraca > Decapoda > Parastacidae > Cherax > Cherax quadricarinatus. The sequence continues at coordinate 2,373,908 of NC_069414.1, read as the reverse complement.
ATTATCCAACTTACGAGGTGATATAAAAAAGACCTGGAAAACCCTATCAGAAATTCTAGGAACAAAAAGTTATCACGAAATAGCGAAATAAAATTAGCAAAATCAGATGAACCCCAACTCCCACCAACAGAAACAGCAAATAGACTCAATGGCTTCTTCTCCACTATAGGACAAAACCTTGCCAATAAAATCCCAAGCTCAGATACCCCACCAAATGACTACCTCACCGGCAACTACCCGAACACACTGTTCCTAGCTCCGACTAACCCATACGAAGTCTCCCTTATTATCAACACACTAAAAAACAAGGCAGGAGATTTAAATACCTTACCACCCTTTATATACAAAAAAGTGTCACAAGTGCTATCACCAATCATTGCAACACTCTTTAACAAATCCATTGAATCCTCCACCTTCCCTACAGTACTCAAAATAGCAAGGGTCACCCCCGATCCACAAAGGAGGAGACCAAACAGAGTTGAATAACTATAGGCCAATATCCAACTTACACCCTCTCTCAAAAATCTTCGAAAAAAATTAATTCATAAACGAATCTACTCCTACCTTATCTCCCAAAACATACTCAACCCCTGCCAATTTGGATTCAGGCCAAATAAAAATACTAATGATGCTATTATACACATGCTAGAACATATATACACTGCAATAGAGAAAAAAGAAGTCCCACTGGGGATCTTCATTGACTTACGTAAAGCTTTTGATACAGTTAACCATGACTTGCTCCACGTAAAATTGTCACACTATGGTATAAGAGGGCACTCCCTCAACTACCTCAAGTCATACCTCAGCAACAGAAGCCAATATGTGTATGCAAATGGGGCAAACTCTTCTGCACAACCAATTACAGTTGGTGTCCCACAGGGAAGTGTCCTTGGCCCTCTTCTCTTTCTCCTATACATAAATGACCTACCAAATGCTTCGCAATTACTCAAACCCACACTATTTGCAGATGACACTACATACGTCTTCTCCCACCCGAGCCCAGTCACGCTAGCCAATACTGTAAATACCGAATTACAGAAAATATCTACCTGGATGAGGACTAACAAACTTACACTAAACATTGACAAAACCTACTTCATTCAGTTTGGTAACAGAGCTACAGATGTCCCTCTTAACATAATGATAAACGGATCACCTATCACAAAGCTAACAGAGGGAAAATTCTTAGGAATCCACCTTGATAATAGACTCAAATTTCATACACATATACAACAAATTTCTAAGAAAATTTCCAAGACTGTAGGCATACTATCGAAGATACGGTACTATGTTCCACAGTCAGCCCTCCTGGCCCTATATCACTCTCTTATTTACCCCTATCTCATCTATGGAATTTGTGCATGGGGCTCAACAACAAGTAACCATCTCAGACCACTAATTACCCAACAAAAGGCTGCAGTTAGAATGATAACAAATTCTCACTATAGGCAGCACACTCCACCAATATTCAATACACTAAACCTACTCACCATACAAAACATCCATACTTATTACTGCACCTATTACATACATAGAACACTTAACTCTGATATTAACCCTCCCCTCAAACATCTCCTTGCCAACCTCAACAGAACACATGACCATAACACAAGGCACAGATCACTCTTTGATGTTCCTCGTGTCCATCTCACACTATGCAAAAACTCAATGCACATAAAAGGCCCTAAAATCTGGAATTCATTACCTGTAAATATAAAAGAAACACTACTGTTTAAAAATTAAAGTCTCTTCTCAAAGATCACTTACTCCCCCAAACCAAAAAATACTAAATAAGGGAACCTTATAAATTGATTTTTAAAATTTTTCTACAATTTATCAATAAATGTTAAACCAAAAACCCCCAATCAAACTTTATTTTTTTTTAAATACACTCCCTAACAAAATACCCCATTTATGAATCTAAAACAATGTATACAACCATATGCCCTGTTTTGTAAAACCACTTGTGTTTATAGTAATCTGTTTACTTTAAAGTTTTATCACTGATTTCTCATTGTTATTAATCTTAAGAAAATTTTAAGCCACCCCGAAATTTGCTATGCATAGTATAAGTGGCTTTGGGCATGCTGCTTTTATCTGTTTTTTTGTACCTCTTAGTGGCTCAAATTTTAAAAAAATAAAAAAAATAAATAGGCTAAAAACGAAAACCGCTTTGGAAGAAAAAGGGGCCCCCCTGGAATTTTATTGGTTGAAAAAAAACTTTTGATACAGTTGACCATGATTTGCTGCACATTAAATTAACACACTATGGTATAAAAGGGCACTCCCTCAACTACTTAGTCGTACCTTAGTAACAGAAGCCAATATGTGTACACAAATAGAGCAAACTCGTCCACTCAACCAATCAGTCGTTGTCCCACAAGGAAGTGTTCTTGGCCCACTCTTCTTTCTTATTTACATCAATAACCTACCGAATACATCGCAACTACTCAAACCCATATTATTTGCAGATGACACAACAGACGTCTTCTCTCACCCAAACCCAGTCATACTGGCCAACACTGTTAATGCCAAATTGCAGAAAATATCTACCTGGATGATGACTAATAAGCTTACCCTCAAAACTGACAAAACCTATTTAATTCAGTTTGGAAACAGAGCTGCAAATGTTCCACTTATAATACAATAATGCTAAATGGATCACCCATCACAAGACTCGCAGAGGGAAAATTCCTAGGAATCCACCTTGACAGTAGCCTCAAATTCCAGACACACGTACAACAAATTTTCAAGAAAATCTGTAAGACAGTAGGCATACAGTGGTCCCTCGTTTATCATATTTAATCCGTTCCTGGAGGTGCTACTATTATCGAAATCTACGATTTTTTAATAAATTTTCCCCATAAGAAATAATGCAAATACAACTAATCCGTTCCTGACACCCAGAAGCATTAAAACAAAAAAATTTTTTACATGAAATATAGATGTAGTACATAAACAATACAATGGGACATGATGAATGAACACATTAACAGCATAACACTTACCTTTATTGGCGATTCTTCTTAGTGTATGGGAAACTGGAGGAGGAGAGAGATTGAATTATTTACAGTTTGGAAGAGGAATCCCCTTCCATCAACACCTCAGGTACCAATTGCTTTTCTGGGGTTACTTCTCTTCTCTGTTTCTTAATGCCACTAGGACCACCTTGAGAGTCACTGGAGTCCTGTCTCGCAAAATAATTGTCCAGAGAGCTCTGTTTCTGGCGTCTCTTTAACACTTCCCTAAAATGGGCCAAGACTTTGTCAGTGTACATGTTGCCAACATGGCTTGCAACAACCTTGTCAGGGTGATGTTTCTCCATAAATCTTTCCATCTTACCCCACATTTCAAAAATCTCCTTAATTTCTGAAGAAGGCACCTTCTTCCATCTCTCTTCCTCCTCCTCTGCAGCAAGATTCTGAGCTGCGATCTGTTGCTGTTCCTGCTGAAGCTCTTGCAGCTCCTCAGTGGTGAGCTCTTCGTTGTGGTCTTCCACCAGCTCTTCCACATCCTCCAAACTCGCATCCAACCCCATGGAACTCCCCAGTGCCACAATAGATTTAACAACAGACATAGGCTCATCAGGGTCAGCCCCAAACCCTTCAAAATCCCTCTTGTTGACACAATCTGGCCACAATTTTCTCCAGGTAGAGTTCAAAGTCCTGGTAGTCACTCCCTCCCAAGCCGTACCTATAAGGGTTATGCAATGGAGGATGCTGAAGTGTTCTCTCCAAAAATCTCTTAGGGTCAAGTGAGTGTCTGAGGTCACATTCAAGCACCTTTGAAACATTGCTTTGGTGTAGAGATTTTTAAAGTTTGCAATGACCTGCTGGTCCATGGGCTGTAGGAGAGGAGTGGTATTCGGGGGCAAGAACTTTATTGTGATGAACCCAAACTCTTTGAAAATTAGGTCATCCAAGTTTGGAGGATGAGCAGGTGCATTGTCCATTACTAGGAGGCACTTGTGATCCAACTTCTTTTCCAGGAGGTAATTCTTCACACTAGGGCCAAACACTTCATTGAACTACTCGACGAAAATTTCCCTCGTGACCCATGCCTTACTATTAGACTTATAAAACACACACAATTTACTCTGGGATTTTCAGAATGGTACACTAGTAACGGCTTCACTTTGAAATCCCAACTAGCATTAGCACAGAACATGAGCATCAGCTTGTGTCCTGGCAGTGCCTTTTCCTCCTGTGTAATGTAGGTCCTTTTTGGCATTTTCTTCCAAAAGAGGCCTGTTTCGTCACAATTGAACACTTGTTCAGGTTTCAGTCCTTCAGCCTCTATGTACTCCTTGAATTCATGCACATATTTTTCAGCCGCTTTTTGGTCCGAACTGGCAGCCTCACCATGCTTTACCACACTGTGTATGCCACTACGGTTTCTTAAATCTCTCAAACCAACCTTCGCTGGCCTTAAATTCACTCACATCACCACTAGTTGCAGGCAATTTCTTCACCAGATGGTCACGCAACTGCCTAGCCTTTTCACAAATTAACGATGTCATAATACAGTGGACCCCCAGTTCGCGATGCCATCGGTATCCTATAAATCTGGTATGCGATGCAGTATATCGCAAATATTTTGCCTCGGTTCCCGTTAAAAAACCCGGTATACGATTCGTCCGAGATGTGTCCACGTGTGTGCCAGTGTTTACAAGCCAGCCAGTGTGCTCGCATCTAAGGATACATTCGGTACATTCCATGTTATCACGGTGTTTTTGGTGCTTGTTTCTGCAAAATAAGTCACCATGGACCCCAAGAAAGCTTCTAGTGCCAACCCTTCGAGAAAAAGGGTGCTAATGAATATTAGCACCAGATCTTCATTAAAGGTAAGTGTCATGTATTCTATTGTTAGTAGAGTACTACGAACTGTGTATGTCTTATTCAGTTTGTGTGCATTAAACTTAATATTTCATGTGGTAAAAATTTTTTTTTCATACTTTTGGGTGTCTTGCACGGATTAATTTGATTTCCATTATTTCTTATGGGGAAAATTGATTCGCTTTCCGATATTTTTGGTTTACGATGAGCTCCCAGGAATGGATTAATATCGCAAACTGGGGGTCCACTGTACTATCTCCTGCTAATTGTTTTTCGTTTATCCACACCAATAATAACTTCTCAACCTCTTCGAGTACTGGTGATCTCATTTTTGTTAGCATATTTACCCCCTTTGCAACAACAGCGTCCTTGATTTCCTTTTTCTTGGCCACGATGGGACATTAGGTTGTATAGGGTTTGTTATACATCCTGGCCAGCTCAGCAGCACTTAAGCCACTTTCATATTGTTCAATGATGTTTTTCTTAAATTCAATCATATTTCTCACCTTCTTTACCAAAGGCTTGGCACTAGGAGCTTTCTTTGGAGCCATGGTAGCTTATTTAGTATACTTGCAAGCGCTAAAATGAATGGAATACAGTGGACCCCCGCATAGCGAACGCCTTGCATAGCGAACAATCCGCATAGCGAACGCTTTGTTCGCTAAAATTTTGCCCCGCATAGTGGACAAAAACCCGCTCAGCGACCTTCGTCCGAGACGCGTCCAATGTGCGGCCTCAGCCAGCCTCACATGTGCCGCCCGTCCCATTGTTTACCAGCCAGCCCCCGCGGTAACATTCAAGCATACACTCGGAATATTTCATATTATTCAGTGTTTTCGGTGCTGTTTCTGGAAAATAAGTGGGCCATGGGCCCCAAGAAAGCTTCTAGTGCCAACCCTGTGGTAAAAAGGGTGAGAATTAGTATGGAAATTAAGAAAGATTTTGAAGGGTTTGGGCTAACCCTGAGAAGCCTATGCCAGTTGTGGAATCCATTGTGCCTACTTCAAAAATTAAGGAAATGTGTGCACAGTGGGTTGAACTGCAAACCTTTATGGATGAAAATCACCCTGACACAGCTGTTGCAAGCCGTGCTGGTGACTATTTCAATGACAATGTTATGGCCCATTTTAGACAAATCGTAAAGGAACGGGAGGTACAGAGCTCTATGGACAGATTTGTGTGCGACAGAGGTCCAGTGACTCTGAAGCTGGTCCTAGTGGCATTAAAAGAAGAAGGGAAGTAACCCCAGAAAAGGACATGCTACCTCAAGTCCTAATGGAAGGGGATTCCCCTTCTAAACACTAACACTCTCTCTCCCCTCCTCCCATCCCATCAATCATCACCAGATCTTCAATAAAAGTAAGTGTCATGTAATTGTGCATGCCTTTTTCAGTTTGTGTGTACTAAAATTAACATTTTTTTGTGGTAAAAAAATTTTTTTTTTCATACTTTTGGGTGTCTTGCACGGATTAATTTTATTTCCATTATTTCTTATGGGGAAAATTAATTCGCATAGCGAACATTTCGCATAACGACCAGCCCTCTTGCACGGATTAAGTTCGCTATGCGGGGGTCCACTGTATTATGAAATATTTCGTAGGAGCAAGTGAGGGGACCTTCGCTCACTGGTAAACAATGCCACACTGGCTGGGTAGGGAGGCCGCCCTGGCTCACAGCTTGCGTACGCATCCCGGACGAACTACTATTCACGAGTCAATCTACGATTAGCGAGCCCATGTTTATATGAAAATATCGCTATGATTTCCGAAATCTACGACTCGAGCCGTATGGTTATCAAGGGACCACTGTACTATCAAAGATATGGTACTATGTTCCACAGTCAGCTCTCCTTTACACTATATCATTCACTCATCTACCCTTATCTCACAAATGGAATTTGTGCATGGGGATCAACAACATGAAATCACCTAAGACCACTAATAACAAAGCAAAAGGCTGCAGTCAGAATAACAACAAATTCCCACTCCCAACAGCATACTCCACTAATATTCAAATGTCTAAAACTGCTCACCGTAAAGAACATCCATACTTATTTATGTGCTTACTACATACATAGAACACTACACTCAAACATAAACCCTCCACTCAAACTTCTCCTCGCCAACCTTAACCCTTTCAGGGTCCGTGCCATAGTTCTACGACTTTGAGTTGTGGGTTCAAACTGTAGAACTATGCCAAAATTATAGCGGCCTCAAATTTAGCGCGAGAAGGCTGGTAGGCCTACATCTAAGAGAATGGGTCTGCATGGTGTGTGTGCACTGTAAACAGAAATTCTAGGCACCCGCGAGGCATTGTGGGAACGCCTCCTCAGCAAGCTTTGTTCACCGTGCCTCGCGGCAAAGCATCTCTCACTCCGAGGCAAATTGGGACTCTTCTCTTCCTAACTGATAGTTCTGACTCTGATGGAAGTGGAAATGAAGAGGAATTCTATGGTTTTGACCGATTAGTGACCAAAAGCAATGACCAGGATATCGAAAATAGTGTGGAAAATCCTGACGATCCTCAACCTTCTACCTCTGGTGTGAGCACGTTTTGGTCATGTTCAGTTGTACCTCGTCGCAAGAGGAAACTAATATTTCACGTGGCCAGGCCTCAGACTTGAGTAATGGTGAGGATAGTGATGTGGACTATGATTTTATTGCTCTTGATGACCATTCGAGTAGTGGTAGTGATTAATCATATTCGCTAGTGAAGTGTCAGTATATACGCCACCGCATGCGCTCGGGTAGTCCATACGCAGTGCCATGGGGACGGAGTACATCCCAGAGTACATCCCGTGGCTTTACACCAGGAATAGACAGTGACAGTGAGGATGATGTGGCTACACTTGCCATGGATCGACCACAGGAGTCAGTAGGTGTTGGTAATGGTGGTGATAGGGGTGGTGGTGGTAGTGCCATGGTCACGCATGACTCGCCAGCCCAGGCTGGGACCCACGCTGCTGACTCATCAGATCCAGGACAAAGCAGAGTGTCATCCACCACCACACCACAACTACAACTGCAACCACAACCAGCTTATGATGCCCAGTATCCACCAGCAAACTGCATCTGGGATTGGCAGCAAAATCCCAATTTTGTTCCCAGTCCCCATCAGTTTGATGACTCTCAAAGTGGAATCCTACCAGCTTGTTCCCTTGGAAACACTGCAAATGAACTGGAATTCTTTGAACTATTCTTTGACCAGCCCTTGATGGAAACTATTGTCAGGGAAAGTAACAAGTATTTTGAGTACACCATGGCAAATATGATCATATCACCACAGTTAAGACTACACCAGTGGAAAGAGACAACTGTGGTTGAAATGTATTTGCTTTTTGCAACAATAATGCTTATGCCTCATGTCTATAAGCATAATGTAGAATCATACTGGTCCACAGATCGGCTAATTTGTACCCATGCCTTCAGTGAAATCATCCCAGTGAACAGGTTTATCTTACTGTTATGTATGTTGCACTTCTCTGACAAAACCAGGCCTGACAGAAGTGACAGGTTATACAAGATTAGTAATGTTTTTATGCATCTGAAACTAAAGTTCAACATGTACTTTTATCCATTCAAGAATCTTGTACAGTGGACTCTCAGGTAACGGTATTCATCCATTCCAGAGAGCGTGCCTTTAACCGATTTTGCCATTAGCCAAATTAATTTCCCTCATAAGAAATAATGGAAATCCAGTTAATCCGTTTCAGACAGCCAAAAGATATTTTTTTTAAAGATTAAATATAGATATACATACAGAAAACAATGACAAATAAATATAAAGCACTAATAAAATGGATAAATGAACATTTAACATCACACTTACCTTTATTGACTCTTGTTGGTGTATGGAAGACAAGTAGGAGGCAAGCGGTAGACGAGTTTATTATGCTTCAATATGACGCTAATATCATCTCTAAGGCTTATTTATCTATCACAATTCATCTAATATGACATAATAAACAATATCAATAACATAGAAACATGATATATACTCTAGAATGAATAAAATATGTCATAATGTATGAGTGGAGTAGGTGGTGGAAGGGTTGTTGGGTTTATAAAAGCCACTGAGAGAAGCTGTACGTATTAGTGGTGGTGGAGGTGGCAGCAGAAGCCACCAACATTATTCACACTTAAACAATGTATGCAATTTATAAATAAGAAATATTTACATTTTAATTTATAAATAAGTAAGTTTATTCAGGTTAACAGTGGAACCTCTACTTGCGAGTTTAATCCGTTCCATGACCTTGCTCGCAACTGGATTTGCTCGTTGGTAGAGTCAATTTTTCTCATTTAAATTAATTGAAATGCAATTAATCCATTCCAGTGGAATTCTATACTTCAATAATTTCGCTAATATCAACTCTTTGGCTTATTTATCTACAGTGGACCCCCGCATAACGATTTTAATCCGTGCAAGAGGGGTAATTGTTATGCGAAATAATCGGTATGTGAATGAATTTTCCCCATAAGAAATAATGGAAATAAAATTAATCCGTGCAAGACACCCAAAAGTATGAAAAAAAATTTTTTTACCACATGAAATATACATTTTCCCACACACAAAGAGAAGGATACATGCACAATAGTAGAGTAGTACATGCACAGTATATATTGTGCATGTACTAGTCTACTAAATGAAGAATAAATGACACTTACCTTTATTGAAGATGCAGCAATGACTGATGAGACACTGTGTCCTGGGAGTGCCTTTTCCTCCTGAGTACTGTAGGTCCTGTTTGGCATTTTCTTCCAGAACAGGCCTTATCACACTGTGTATGCCACTACGATTCTTAAATCTCTCAAACCAACCTTTGCTGGCTTTAAATTCACCAATATGAGCACTAGTTCCAGGCATTTTTCCCTGTTCACCTGGGTGTTAGTCGACTTGTGTGGGTTGCATCCTGGGAGACAAGATTAAGGACCCCAATGGAAATAAGTTAGACAGTCTTCGATGACACTGACTTTTTTGGGTTATCCTGGGTGGCAAATCCTCTGGGGTTAATTGTTTCTTGGTATTCTCAATAAGCCACACCAGCAACGGTGCTACAGCAGCAGCAGCAGCTGACGGTGGTACAGCAGCAACAGACGATGCTACAGCAGCAGCAGACGATGCTACAGCAGCAAACAGACGATGTTACAGCAGCAGCAGACGATGCTACAGCAGCAGCAGCAGCTGACGGGGTTACAGCAGCAACAGACGATGCTACAGCAGCAACAGACGATGTTACAGCAGCAGCAGACGATGCTACAGCAGCAGCAGCAGCTGACGGTGGTACAGCAGCAACAGACGACGCTACAGCAGCAACAGACGATGTTACAGCAGCAGCAGACGATGCTACAGCAGCAGCAGCAGCTGACGGTGGTACAGCAGCAACAGACGACGCTACAGCAGCAACAGACGATGTTACAGCAGCAGCAGACGATGCTACAGCAGCAGCAGCAGCTGACGGTGGTACAGCAGCAACAGACGACGCTACAGCAGCAACAGACGATGTTACAGCAGCAGCAGACGATGCTACAGCAGCACAGCAGCTGACGGTGGTACAGCAGCAACAGACGACGCTACAGCAGCAACAGACGATGTTACAGCAGCAGCAGACGATGCTACAGCAGCAGCAGCAGCTGACGGTGGTACAGCAGCAACAGACGACGCTACAGCAGCAACAGACGATGTTACAGCAGCAGCAGACGATGCTACAGCAGCAGCAGCAGCTGATGGTGGTACAGCAGCAACAGACGACGCTACAGCAGCAACAGACGATGTTACAGCAGCAGCAGACGATGCTACAGCAGCAGCAGCAGACGATGCTACAGCAGCAGCAGCAGCTGACAGTGCAGCAGCAGCAGCAGCTGTACCACCAATAGTAGCGATGGTTGATTGGGGTTTATTATACAACCTGGCCAGCTCGGAGACACGCACTCCACTTTCATACTTATCAATGATCTTTTTCTTCATTTCTATTGAAAATTCTCACCCTTATTGCTGTAGGGTTGGCACTAGAAGCTTTCTTGGGGCCCATGGTCACTTATTTTCCAGAAAAAGCACCGAAAACACTGTAATAATACGAAATATTCCGATTGTATGCTTGGATGTTACTGCGGAGGCTGGCTGGTAAACAATGCCACCGGCGGAACATATGAGCGTGGCTCAGGCCGCACATTGGACGCGTCTCGGACGAAAATTGGTGAGCGGGTTTTTAAGCGGTATGTGAGGCAAAATTTTGGCGATTAAAGCAAGCGGTATGCGGATTAATCGCTATGTGATGCCATCGGTATGCGGGGGTCCACTGTATATCACTTCTTCTAATATGACATAATAAACAATGTAAATAACATAGAAACCTGATATATACTCTAAAATGAATAAAATATGTCATTTATGTAGTGGTATGGGCGGTGTAGGCGGTGGACGAGAGTTTGTCTGGAGACCGGGCAAAATACTTCATGAATAATTTCGCTAATATCAAATCAAATCAAATAAAATCAAAGTTTATTCTCTTTAAGGATTACAATGCGGGGTATACAGATTTTGGTTATTGTGTGGTTTACATGTAATAAAATACTAATAACAGAGGGGGCCACTAGAACACCTAGCATGGCTAGGCATTTCGGGCAAACTTAAATTAATTCTTAACCCTAAATTATTACAAATTGTGGAGTAAGTTGACTAAATACTAAGTGACTAAATACTAGTTTGTGAGTTTAGCAATGTGAATGCTTTTGTTTTGGCACAATACATAGTTTCTATATTGGAGTATCACAGGCAAACTTGTGACTAGTTAGGAATCATTATTTTAAGATTAAGATGCGTATTTCTGTGCTTATAGTCAAATGGGTGAGTAAGTGTAAGTGTGAACCACCAGGTGGTTTTTATGTAGTTAGTTGACGGGGTGTATCAGGGAGATAAGATGTTTTCTAATGGTAGTTTTGAAGGTGATGAATGTGTCTGCAGTTCTAGAGTTTTCAGGTAGGGTGTTCCAGATTTTAGCACCTTTGACATACATTGAATTTTTGTAAAGGTTTAGTCGGACACGGGGAATGTCGTAGAGATGTTTGTGTCTGGTGTTATGCTTGTGGGTCCTGTCACAACTACCAAGAAAGCATTTTAGGTCTAGGTTAATATTGGAATTTAACCCCTTGACTGTCACAGCCCCCAATCCTGAAGTGTATCCTGGTGTCGCAAAATTTAAAAAAAAAAAAAAAAAAAATTATGAAATAATAGAGAATCTTTTCCCAATTGTAATGACGCCAAAAACATGAAATTTGATGGAACACTGACGGAATTATGCTCTCGCGAAGTTAGCGACCTCGGCAATATATACAAATCGGCGATTTCGCCCACTTTGAGCCCTATTTTCGGCTAATCCCATTGTTCCAGTCAACCAAACTCATAGCTGTTTCTTTAGAACCCCATTTTTTCTATCGATTGAGTACAAGAAACTGCCCATATACTGATTTCAACTACCCAGTAACATGGTCAGAAATTTGCAATTTGGCCAATTTCACGAAAATTAAAAAATATGACAATTTCAAAATAAGGTCCAGAATGAACAATGCAGACATTCCTGGCTCTAAAACAACATTTTCTTTGTTCATCAGTCACGTCTCCAAGCCCCTCTGATATTACTCTTGCTTTCTATTTTGAATTTCTATTCAAACAAAAAATAGATTTACTGTTATGCAGACTACTGCAATACTGTAATAGTTGTATAAATAACATCAACCCATTCATGACTGCATATTAGAATGGCTAGTTGGACATTTATTGGACAATGACATCATTTGTTTACTTTTGAACATCAGCAAAAATCAAACATTTCCCCTACTTTGAGCTCCATTTCCAGGTTCTTTTTATAGTAAAATCAATCAAAATCACCTCTATTTCTATAATATGTTTTCAATTCTATCAAATGAGACCAAGAAAACCAGAATACAACCATAAATACTATGCGAAAATAGACCACAAAGTCGGCATTTTAATTAAAAAACGGTCGGAGTTTTTTTTTTCTCATGCACTGCATGCTCCTGGATTTTTTTTATATGGTGCACACTGACCACACAGACCCATTCTCTCACATGTGGGCCTACCAGCTTTCTCCTGCTTGATTTGAAGCTGCTAGAATTTCTGAGTATATATACGTCAAACACGGTACCTCGTAAGACGTATATATGTGATCTCGACAGTCAAAGGGTTAAGGTCCTGTATATGTAGATTGCACAGTAGTAAGTATGGATGTTCTGAACAGGGAGTAAGTTTAGATCTATGAAGAGTGGGGGTGTGTGTTGCCAGGGATGGGATTTAGTGATTATTCTTACTGTGGCTTTTTGTTGAGTTATTATTGGCTTTAGGTGTATTGCTGCAGTTGATCCCCAAGCACAAATAGCATAGGTGAGGTATGGATAAATGAGTGAATGGTATAGTGTGAGAAGGGCATTTTGCGGCACATAGTATCATATCTTGGAGAGGATCCCAACTGTTTTTTATACTTTTTTTGATATGTGTTGGCTATGGGTGCTGAAATAAAGGTCGTTGTCGAGGTATCATCTATACGGCTTATTTATATATCACAGTTCATCTAATATGACATAAACAATATAAATAACATAGAAACATGATATATACTCTAGAATGAATAAAATATGTTATGTAACAGGTGGAGGCGGCCATAACCGCTCCCTCTTTGTTGCGGTAAACACTGCCATCTAGTGATGGCCTTTTGATGCCGTCTATTATTATAATTATAGGTAGTACATTATTATTATATATGTATTATTATTATACATATTATTATTATTATTATTATTGTATTATACTATTATTATACATATTATTATTATTATTATTATTATTATTATTATATAAATAATTTGTAATTTTTATTCACACAAAATATATAAGATTTACTGTTATTCCTTATTGCAATAATTGTATAAATAATGTCAACCCATTCACGACTGCATATTGGAATGGACAGTGACGTCATTTGTTTACTCTGAAACAGTCAAGCAATGGACCATTTCTCCTTGGTTGAGCTCTATTTCAAGGTACTTTTCTTCGTGAAAGCAATTAAAATCATATCTATATCTGTAATATATCTTCCATTCTATCAAATGAGACCAAAAAAACGAGAATATAACCATTAAAACCATTCAAAATTACCGCAAAGGAGTGGCTAATTGCTGAGAAGTGAACTCCATTATTTATGCTTAGATTTCTTTCATTTTTGGTGTACATTAAGAAGCATCTTTCCATCATACATTGCCCAAGTTTCAATAAGATAATCCAACAAACAAATAAGATACAGTTCCCGAGATCAAGAGCCCCTCACCAGTCAAGGAACCTGCCTTGAGGTCTGCTCGCTTGTGGAAATTTTGCTCACGTATGAAAGCAAAAAATCGACCCATAAACTGCTCTTATTTGGAAAAACTCGCACGTGGACACACTCGCAAGTAGAGGTTCCACTGTACACAAATACAGTTAGGTACATAGATTATCATACATAGCAGCATATGTGCAAAGTACCTAGGATAACCCAAAAAAGTCAGAGTGACTTATTTCCATTGGGTCCTTTTATATTTTCACATACATTTACTTTTATACTTACACTTTTATATTTACACTTACCTTGGAGGAGATGTTTAGTTAGTTTGATGGAGGAGATGCTGGCAGAGGTTTAAGGTGGTGGAAGATAGCAGGCCGACATATGTTTATTGGCCCGATACACATCCAACAACGTTGGAGAGTTACTTTCGTGTCGTTTTTCTATCAATTAACTTACTTGCTACACTGTTAATTCTACACTTTCTCACTGGCTGGCACTATAACCTTTATCGATACCTGCTGCTTTAGTATCGTACATATCGTAGAATCACTGAATCATTGCAGAAGGCACATTCTCCCCTCTCTCTTCCTCCTCCACTTTGGTACTTTTCTATGAATTTTTTCTTGAATTCTATTGTGCTTCTTTCCTTCTTTAACACAGGGCTGGCACTAGACGCTTTCTTTGGGCCCATGGTAGCTTATTTAGCGGTTACAGGCACTAAAAACAATGAAATATTACAAAATATATCGCATGTATGTGTGGAATCGTCCTCCCTGTCTTGTAAACAATTGCATACTGGTTGTACATGGGCTCAGGTCGCACGGACACGTTCGAGACGAATGTCCTTAACTGAGTTTTTGGGCGTTAGCCCAGCCAATATTTTGACGCAAAAACGTGCCGCTATTCAATTTTGGCGTTAGCCGGTGCCGCCGTTACCCGAGAATTGACTATAATTGACACGTCTTTGATTTTGTTCAAAGGTAGACTGTTGTTCAAGCAGTATATACCGAGCAAGAGGAAGCACTTCGGTATAAATCTGTTTGTACTCTGTGACTGTGAGAGTAGCCTGGTATTGGATATAATTGTATACATGGGAAGTAAAACATTGAAAGATACCAGGATGTTATTGGGTAGTGAGAAACATGATGGCACCTTATCTTGGTAAGGGGCATACTCGAGGGCCTGGTCCCAAATCTGCACACTGCCATAACATACTGGAGTGAGAGATACAGGAGGAAGTGTAAAATATACCCAGTGAGGAGCAGAGGTGCAGTGGGGACAATAAGGGAACACTGTATCAACATCCGGGGTTCCAGACTATTCAACACCTTACCAGAAACATGGCTGGGACAAGTGTAGAAGCTTTCAAGAGGAAATTGGACAAGTATCTTCACCAGTTGACAGATCAACCTGGCTGGGATGGATATGTGGGGCAGCAGACCTCTAGCAGCAACAGCCTGGTTGACCAGGCAAGCACCAGATGAGCCTGGCCCATGGCTGGGCTCAGAGAGTAGAGAAACCCTTGAAAATCTTCAAAGGTATGTCAAAGGTAGGAGCTTTCTTTGGGCCCATGTTGGCTTATTTAGCATTTGCAAGCACAAAAAGCAGTGGGTTATTACAAAATGTTTCGTATGAGCGCAGGGGGTGATGTTCACTCACCGAGAAACAATGCATCTGTGGGAATAAGTCTGTGGGAGGCTTTGTATGTGTGGGGCCACTGGGACACATACTGTATGACTGCCGAAATCTAGTGGAAGTCAAGAAATTGAAGGCCATATTTTAACGAAAAAATTTGCCGATTACGAAAATTCACGAAAACTGAGACTCTCAAAAACCAAGGGTCCACTGTATTTGAGTACAGTGGAAACTCAAATATTGAACTGCTCCCAACTCAACCAATTATGTAAGTGTATTTTTGTAAATGCTTTTATAAGTGTATTTTTGAAGGTCTGAAATGAACTACAGTGGACCCCCGACTTACGATTAGCTCCCAACTCTAACAATTATGTAAGTGTATTTTTGTAAGTGCTTTTGTAAGTGTATTTTTGGGGGTCTGATACAGACTAATCTAATTTACAATATTCCTTAAGGGAGCAAATTCATTCGGTAACGGCACCTGAACAGCCTTCTGGAACAAATTAATATTGTAAGTTGAGGGTCCACTGTAATCTAATTTACATTATTCCTGATGGGAATAAATTAGTTTGGTGACGGCACTCGAACAGCCGTCTGGAATGAAGAAAGTTCAATATTTGAGGTTCCACTGTACTATTTCAGTGCCTAATATTAGTGTCAGAGGAAAGATTGGCTATGAAATCACAAAAACTACTACAAATTGTAATTATTAGAACATAAAAATTATATAAATAAAAAAATGAGAAGAAACGTATATCGGCAACACATCTGCAAGGACCAGGACTCCATGTTGCCATCAGGTGAGCATCCAGCGCCAACTTAGCTGTCTTATATCTCGGTAAGTACTGACCCTTAAATTTTTTTTTTATCCTATTACATTTAGAAAAATGCCCTCTTTATTTTAATAATTTTTTTATTTTAATATATTCGGAGTGCTGGGCTTGAGAACATAAATCTACGTTTGGACAGTTAACTCTTTCAGGGTCCCCAGACCCTCTGAGACTTGTTCTCAGGGTCACCAAAATTTAAAAAAAAAAAAAAATTCTTATGAAAAGATAGTTTTTTTTTCTTCTAAACATTATAGGCTAAACAAAAATTTTTTACCATCAATACTTACCAAGTTATGGAGGCGTGAAGTTGACAGAAAATGACCTGCATACAGTAACATCGCTGACTGCTGTCACCCGGTATTACTTTATTTTGTTTTTTTAGGTACTATTTTCTATTATTTTTTAATTTTTTTTCCAGGTAACTTTTATGGCCTGTGAGACCAATATGATCACTATTTTGTAAGTTTTTTCTCTTTATTTACTACACAATAACTGCATAAACACTGTTGTCACTGTTTTGTTTGCAAAAAATATTTACACAAACGATATGAAATGTTTTTTATTACTATTTTTCTATATTTTATATACACATATACAGTCACAGGGAATGTTTCTAGAAGTTCTGCAGCCTGTGGAACTCTTTGAAACATGGTGTCATGCACAGTGGAGTTTTACACTCCTCACACATAAAACGAGTGTCTCTGCGTTGTTGTGAGCATTTTTTTGTATGTGCACAGACGTAACACCTCTTCTGAGCCTTTTTCTTCAAAGCAGTAGCAGGCAGTTTTACCAGGAAGTGATCACCATGCTTCAGACGAGCAGGTAGTTGTTGATAATTTAGTGGTCGGTCTATTGCAGGTGTTGTTCCTTGCTACTTGAATACTATTTGTCTGATGACAGACAAACAGAACTCGCCATATGGTGGTTTGATTCTGGTCCTCATCTTATACATATTATAAGCATTGAGCATGGAAATGTCCAGAAGATGAAGAAAGAGTTTTATGTACCACTTTTAACTCCTGCGAACACAATCAGCAAACCCAATTTGCATGTCACATTTGTCCACTGAGTGCATATTGAGGGTGTAATCAATCACAGCTGCAGGTTTTAGAATGGGTTCATTGCTTTCTCTATGATGCCTGCCAGTGTTTGTCATTTCGTTAGGGCGAACTGATGACAACAGTGTGACATCTCGTTTGTCATGCCACCGAAATGCCATGATGTCATTGGCAGCAAACGCCTGCACCTCGCCTCTACGAGTGCCAGCGTCAAACCTGGGCATATGTTTACGATTTGCATGCACTGTGCCACACACACCTATCATGTTCACTGGGCTTGTTTACCAGTTATCAGTATATAATATATGCCCCTTACCAAGGTATGGCTCTCACATTGTTCTAACCACATCATCAGAGATACCCAATAACTTCCTGGTATTTTGCAATGTATAACTTCCAGTGTACACAAAAATATCCAATACCAGACCACTGTAACAATCACAAAGCACAAACAACTTTATACCAAAGCATTTCCTCTTGCTTGGTATGTACTGCTTGAAAGAGAGTCTTCCTTTGAACAGAATGAAAGACTCGTCAATTACAAGCTTCCTGAAGGGATAAAAATACACATTGAATTTCTCTTTTAGATACACAAACACATTCCTAATCTTATATAACCTGTCGTTTCTGTCAGGCCTGGTTTTGTCTGAGAAGTGAAGCATACGTAATAGTAGCACAAATTGATTCACTCCCATTATATCACTGAAACCTGGGGTTGCAATCAGGCAGTCTGTTGACCAGTATGATTTGACACTGTGCTTATACACATGTGGCATAAGCATTATTGTGGCAAAGAAAATATACATCTCAGCCACAGTTGTCTCCTTCCACTTGTGTAGCCGTGAGCTTGGTGAAAGTATTGTGTTTGCCATGGTGTACTCGTAGTATCTGTTGCTTTCCTGACAATAATTTCCATCAGGGGTTCATCAAAGAATAACTCGAAACATTCCAGTTCACTGGTATTGTTCCCCAGTGTACAACATGGCTGTATTCCACTTTGGCTTTCATCAAACTGGTGGGGATTTGGAACAAAATTGACAGCTTCCTGCCAATCCCAGGTGTGGTCTCCTGGTGAGTACTGGACATTGACAGGTGGTTGTGGTTGTGGAGGTTGAGGTTGTGGAGGCTGGTGAGGTGGGTGGGTGGGGGATGGTGGCCTTCGTTGTAGATCAGCTGAGGCAGCGGCGTGGGTGGCAGCGTGGGTGGCAGCATGGCCCACTGCTGGTGCCTCACAGTCGGCACCACCACCTCTACCACCACCATGCACATTTTCCATCCCAATTGCAACACTATCATCGTCATTTTCACTGTCTGTTCTTGTTGTACAGCCATGGGATGTACTCCGAGATGTACTCCTTCCCCTTGGAATAGCATATGGCACACTACCAGAGTGCATATATCGTCGTATATACTGACGCTTCACTGGAGAATATTCCACTTCATTATCACTACTGGAACTGTTTTCAAGAGCTTGTAGTTCATATTCACTATCACTATCACCACCAATGCTCACATCTGAGTCCGGGACTTGGGAAAATAGGAGTTTCCTCTTTGATTCTGGTACAACTGAACGTGAACAAGACGGCCCAGCAGCAGAGGTGGAAGGCTGAGGGTCGTCTGGGTTTTCCTCACTATTACTGATATTATGGTCATTAGTTTCAGTCACAAGCTCACCAAAACCTTGAAACTCATCTTCACCGGCACTTCCATCTGTGTTAGAATTGTCACTGGGGAACAAAAGTGTCTCAATTCGCCGAGGAGTAAGGAGCTTCTTACTGCAAGGCATAGTGAACAAGGCCTACTAAAATGGCATTTCCACAATGCGCCACTGGGTCCCAGATTTTTTTCTACCACACACACCGACCACACCCATTCTCTCACATCTAGGCCTACCAGCCTTTTCCCACGAGATTTGAAGGTGCTAGAATTTATGCATACTAGTACGTCAAAAACCCTGGCGCGTAAGCCGTACTAGTACGGCCGAAACCCTGAAAGGGTTAAGGGGTTAGTGGAGAAAACGTTTTAAAGGAAACTGTTTTAATCGATGGTCAGTGCTGTATTATGGGGTTTGAGTAATGGTAGTTTTGAGGTTCAATAAGTCGACTGAGCGAATTTTTCAGTAGTCCCCCTGTATCTGCAGGGGATATGTTCCAAGATCTACTGTGGATAGTATCTAACTCTATGTACTACAAGTAATTTTTCCTTTACATACATACCTTTGATTAAGTTTAATTGATAATTCTTGACTTATTTTGCATAATTTATCACCTTTTCGTTGATGGGAAGCATTTCATGGCTTTTCTTAGGATTTGAAGAACTGCTGGCTTCTCTACTTTTGTACTTTTAGGCCATTATTAAGCAAAATTAAGGGTTATTTTTGGGCCAAAGTAAGCCGTGGGTAACTGAAACTTTGGATATTGAATCCTTGGATATGGGGGGTCCTACACTAATAGCATAACTTGAGGGACTACTATATACAGCCTCTCCTCACTTAGTGACAGAGTTATGTTCCTAATACCACGTTGATAAATGAATTCATTGCTAACTGAGGAGCATACAACAGTGGTTTATGTCAACCATCTTTGATATTGTTTTAATGTCGCCCTTGCACCATTTATAACATTTTTAGTTCATTTTAAAATGTTTATACAGTAGTGTACTGTATATTATAATAAACAAAATAGAGGAAATCAGCTCTAATACACATTATTTAGGAATGCATACTGGTCAGAGAGTCCTTTGTAAGTCCGAGTCGTCGGTAAATGAGTACATCACTAAGTGAGGAGAGGCTGTACTTTTTTTCCGATGTATGCTACTGTTTCTAAATACAGTGGTACCTCGAGTTACGAACAGGTCCCAACTCGAACGATTATGTAAGTGTGTTTTTGTAAGTGCTTTTGTAAGTATATTTTTGGGGGTCTGCAACGGATTAATCTAATTTACATTATTCCTTATGGGAACAAATTTGTTTTGGTATCTGCATTTGAACAGCCTTCTGGAACGAATTAAGTTTATAACTTGAGGTACCACTGTACTGTTTATACAGTACAACTTGTGAGTTTTGTCTATATTTTCACATATTTATGAAAATGAATTTAAATGTATGATTTTTTTTTTATCCTTTCAGTGACTCAAGCATTGTGATATCAACAAGTGTGTGTCCACCGATCTTCCACCATTACATGCCAGAATGCTGTCCATGTGTGGGCTGCTCTGCCGCATGCTGCGGGGCTGGCGGCACAGCGAAGCTGTCATGCTCATGGCTAAGGCACTAACCCAGTCTCACTCATCACTCTTGGTCCAAGACATAAAGACTTCTGATGCAGGTCAGAATTTAATGTTTTTCCTCATAATACAGCAGGATGACTTGTATATGTGTAACTATTTCACAGTTATGAGCCCAAAACAGTTTGGAAATACTGTATTCTGTGGTGGTAGTAGGGTGCTTTTGTATTACCCATACAGGTTTAGTACTTCCCCTTTGACTGTAATAATAATATGGAGGTAGTAAATTTGTAAACAGTCATCCAGGGAGGTACTACCATTGTGTCATGGGTGGGGAAATGAAATAGCTTTCATGTGGCAAGATTGCTGCTCTTTTCTTTGTCTCATGAACATAGAGTACAGTAAACCTTTGATATAATACACTTTTAAGATAAGACAAAATCCACTGAGTAAATTGTACTTTATCTTATTGGTTTTCAATGTTTATGGCAGTATACAGTAGGGCCCTGCTTTACGGCATTCCACTAATACGTTCATTTCAAACTACGACCAAAACTCTCTGTACGGCTCCCCCCACCTGACTTTCTAATACGGTCAACGCGCCCCACCTGGTTTGTTTACATTCTTCATGAGCTCCGTAAGCACTACGTCTCTCCATTATGTCTAGAAACTGCAAAATTTCAAGTGTTTTTAAAAGTTATTTCATATTTTATATATACAGTGGACCCTCAGGTAACGGCATCATTGGCTAATGCCAAAATCAGATAGCGCCAATTTTTGCATCAAAATATTGGCTCAGCTAACGCCCAAGAACTCGGTTAAGGACATTCGTCCCGAACGTGTCCGCGCGGCCTGAGCTGCCCGGCCACTCCATGACTCCATGTACAGCTAGTGTTCCATTGTTTACAAGCCAGTGAGGATGATTCCATGTGTACATGCGATATATTTTTTATTATTCCAGTGGTTTTAGTGCTTGTAACTGCTAAATAAGCCACCATGGGCCCAAAGAAAGCTTCTAGTGCCAACCCTGTGGTAAAGAGGGTGAGAAATACTATTGAATTGAAGAAAGAGATCATCGCAAAATATGAGTTGGCCAGGTTATATAACAAACCCCATTCAACCATCACTACTATCTTGGCCAACAAAAATGCAATCAAGGAAGCTGTTGTTGCGAAAGGTGCAAGTATGGTTACAAAACAGAGATCGCAAATACTTGAAGATGTGGAGAGACCGTTGTTGGTGTGGATCAACAAGAAACAATTATCAGGAGATAGCGTCTCAGTCAATAATATGTGAAAAGGCAAGGCAGTTGCATGCAGATCTCATTAAGAAAATACCTCAAAATAGTGCTCATATTGATGAATTAAGGCCAGCAAAGGCTAGTTTGAGAGATTTAAGAATCATAGTGGCATACAGTGTGATAAGGCATGGTGAGGCTGCCAGTTCTGACAAAAAAGCGGCTGAAAAATATGTGCAGGACTTTAAGGGGTACGTAGAGATTAAAAATTTAACCCTTTGACTGTTTTGGTCATATATATATACGTACCAACTGAGCCCACGGAAGTCACCGAGATTATAAAGTCACTTAAAAATAACTTGGGGAATCTGTCTCATGTCCCACCATTATTGTGCAAGCGAGTGGCCCATGTTCTTTCGCGTGCTATTTCATTACTTTTTAACAAGTCACTAGAAACTAGCACCTTCCCGAAACTACTCAAGACAGCAAGGGTTACACCAATACATAAAGGTGGTGACCCTACAGATTTAAACAACTATAGGCCAATATCAAACTTACCATTGCTATCCAAAATCTTTGAGAAACTCGTGCACAGGAGACTATACTCATTTATAACGGCACAAAACATACTCAACCCCTGCCAATTTGGATTCAGAAAAAATAAAAGCACTAATGATGAAATTATAAAAATGCTAGATCTACTTTACACAGCATTGGAAAATAAGGAATATCCACTAGGAATTTTTATTGACCTAAGAAAAGCTTTTGGCACAGTAGACCACGGCATCCTACTCCACAAACTTGACCATTATGGTATAAGAGGCCATGCGCTTGCATATTTCAAACCTTACCTTACTAATAGGTATCAGTATGTCACCATTAAAGACACAGCATCAACAACACGGCCACTTGATACTGGAGTTCCGCAGGGAAGTGTCCTTGGTCCCCTGCTCTTCCTCATATACATCAATGATCTTCCAAACGTATCCCAACACCTGAACCCCATTCTCTTTGTTGACGACATGACTTATGTCATCTCTCACCCTAATCTTGCCACCCTCAACACCATTGTTAACGAGGAGCTGATCAAAATATCGACTTGGATGACAGCCAATAAACTTAAGCTTAACACTGACAAAACCTACTATATTATGTTTGGTAGCAGAGCTGGAGTTGTGCAAATTAACATTAAGATCGACAACACTCTAATTGCCAGACATAATGAGGGCAAATTCCTAGGCCTATACCTCGACAACAACCTGAATTTCAGCACCCATATCCAACACATAACCAAAAAAGTATCCAAAACGGTTGGGATCCTCTCCAAGATATGATACTATGTACCGCAAAATGCCCTTCTCACACTATACCACTCACTTATTTATCCATACCTCACCTATGCTATTTGTGCCTGGGGATCAACTGCAGCAACACACCTAAAGCCAATAATAACCCAACAAAAAGCTGCAGTAAGAATAATCACTAAATCCCATCCCTGGCAACACACCCCTGCACTCTTCATAGATCTAAACTTACTCCCTGTTCAGTACATCCACACTTATTACTGTGCAATCTACATCTACAGGACCTTAAATTTCAATATTAACCTTGACCTAAAACGCTTTCTTGATAGTTGTGACAGAACCCACAGGCACAACACCAGACACAAACATCTCTATGACATTCCCCGTGTCTGACTAAACCTTTACAAAAATTCAATGTATGTCAAAGGTCCTAAAATCTGGAACACCCTACCTGAAAATTCCAAAACTGCAGACACATTCATCACCTTCAAAACTACCATTAGAAAACATCTGATCTCCCTGATACACCCCGTCAACTAATTACATGAATACCACCTGGTGGTTCACACTTACACTCACTCACCCATTTGACCATAAACAGAAATATCAATCTCAATCTTAAAATAATGAATCCTAACTAGTCATAAGTTGGCCTGTGATACTCCAATACTGAAACTATGTATTGTGCCAAAACAAAAGCATTCAAATTGCTAAGCTCACAAACTAGTATTTAGTCACTTAGCCATAATACCAACTTACCTCATAATTTGTAATATTTTAAAGTTAAGAATTAATCTAAGTCTGCCTAAAATGCCTAGCCATGCTAGGTGTTCTAGTGGCCCCCTCTGTAATTAGTATTTTACTACATGTAAACCACACAATAACCAAATTCTGTAAACTCAGCACTGTAATCCTTATAGAGAATAAACTTGGAATTTGAATTTGAATTTATTTACCACTGTTTCGGACGTATTTATACGTGTAAATTCTAGCGGCTTCAAATCAAGCAGGAGAAAGCTGGTAGGCCCACATGTGAGAGAATGGGTCTGTGTGGTCAGTGTGCACCACATAAAAAAAAATCCTGCAGCACGCAGTGCATAATGAGAAAAAAAAAATGACCGTTTTTTTGGTTTACAACAGCGACTTTGAAGTGTCTTTTCGTATACCATTTATCATTGTATTCTCATTTTCATGGTCTTAAATGATAAAATTGAAAACATATTACAGAAATAGAGATGATTTTGATTAATTTCATGATGAAAATGACCTTGAAATTGAGCTCAAAGTAGAGGAAATGTTCGATTTTTACCAATGTTCAGGAGTAAGCAAATCGCACCACACGTCCAATACACGTCAACTGGGGAGTCTAATATTCTTTCACTAGTGCACTGATGTTATTTATATCCTTTTTACAATAATGCAGTAGTCTGCATAACAGTAAATTTTGTATTTTTTGTATGAATAAAAAAATGAAAATAGAAAGCAATAGTAATATAAGAGGGGCCTAGAGACATGACTAATGAACAGAGGATATGTTATTTTAGTGGCAAGAATGTCTACATTGTTTATTCTGGACCCTTTTTTGAAACTGGCGTCTTTTTTAATTTGCGTGAAATTGGCCAAATTGCCAATTTCTGACCACTTTATTGGGTAGTTCAAATTGGTAAATGGGAGGTTTCTTGTACTCAACTGATAGGAAAAAGGGATTTTTAAAGAAATAGCTATGAATTTGGTCAACTGGAACAACGGAATTGGCCAAAAACAGGGCTCAAAGTCGGCGAAATCGCCGATGCATATATGTCGCCGAGACTGCTAACTTTGCGGGAGCGTCATTCCATGAGTTTTCGACCAAATTTCATACTTTTGGTGTCATTACCATCGAGAAAAGATTCTCTATCATTTCATAAGAAAAAATATTTATTTTTTTCCAAAAATTTTGCGACATAGAATGACAGTTTCAGAGAGGGGCTTGCTACAGTCAAAGGGTTAAAACCCCAACAAGAGTTCAATTGTGACAAAGGAGGCCTGTTTTGAATGAAAATGCAAAGGAGGACCTACATTACTCAGGAGGAAAAGGCACTACCAGGGCACAAGCCTATGAAAGACAGGCTAACTCTCATGTTTTGTAGAAATGCTATTGGGGATTACATTACTCGTGTATCACTCTGAAACTCCCAGAGTGTTCAGGAAAAACAGTGTCATCAATACTAAATTGTGTGTGATGTGGAGAGCAAACAGTCAGGCATGGGTCACTAGGTGCATTTTCCTCGATTGGTTCTATGATGACTTTGGCCCCAGTGTGAAAAAATACCTCCTGGAAAATAAATTGCCACTCCAGTGCCTCCTGTTAATGGACAATGCTCCTGCTCATCCTCAAGACTTCAGGAGGAAAATAGGAGGCTGAAGCTTCATCTAGATGGGTTTGGGAGCGAGTGTGAGATGGTTTTAGCTGGTAAGGAGGAAAAAGTTGCCAGCAGTGATTTGGAGAGTGGCGGCCACTTTAAGTGGCAAGTGGTTCACATTTCAGGAAGAAGGATGATAAAGAAGGTTAACCCTTAAATGGTCCAAACGTATTTATATGTTCACTTGCGCAGCGCTCCGAATATTTTGAAAAAAAAAAAAAATTGTTTTTTTTATAGAAAAAAAGAGCACAATTTTTTAAGTGTTTTAGAATAAAAAAAAATTTAGGGTCACTACTTACTGAAATATGAGGCCGCGAAGTTGTCACTTGGCGATCACCTGACGGTAACATGGAGCGCTGCCGTATGCAGAAATTCTACATATTTACCGTTTTCTTCCATTTTTTTTTTTTTTTAATTTTCTTGGTTTTCATGATATGATAATTATGTTTTATAGTAAATCTTTTGATTTCAGTGTCAATTGTTGTTTATATACCAATATTATATACAAAATTATCATATTGTCATAAACACTCATGTACACACTGACAGGTGATTTTGCACACCTGGCTGAATCACATTCTGTTATCTACAACTATATACAAGTATTTACATGTCCCACTTATGTTTCTAGAATTCCATGATTGTATGATACTCCATGAAGCATAGATTCATACAGAGTGCCACCCCACACTGGTGACAATGAATCGTGTGTCCTTCCGCTGTTGGGGTTGTTTTTTGGTGGTAGCACACACAACACAATTTTTCTGGGAATTCTTCTTTAGGGTAGGTGTATTGGTACCAGATAGTGACAGGAGTGATTCGGTCTGGCACTTCCCCCACTGGCTGTGGTTGTGGGACAAGTCGCTGTTGAGGGGCAGGTACAGGTGTGGTACCATACTTCATTGCTATTCGGTTTGACAACATTGAGAGAATTCTGCAAAATGTTGTTGTTTTCCAGTCTTTATTTCATACATATTGAATGCATTGAGCACTGCAATGTCTACAAGGTGAAAAAACAGTTTTATATACCACTTGCAACTCCTACGTACACAGTCAACAAACCCTGTCATCATGTCACACTTGTCAACTAGTCGCATATTGTTCGTATAGTCCATGACAGCAGCTGGCTTTACAATAGGTTCTTTGTTGAACCTGCTCAGTCTGTCAGTTTGTACCATCTCATTTCTGTGGATGGTTGACAGCAATGTCACGTCCCTTTTGTCATGCCACGTCAGTGCCGTGATGCCATTAGCGTGAAACACTTGCAATACACCTTCAACACTACCTCTACTGAACCTTGGCATATGTTTTCTATTCCTTCTTGCTGTTCCACATATATCAGTATTGTTCACACATAGGAAATCAGCGAGCATTGGGCTTGTATACCAGTTGTCTGTGTACAATGTATGACCTTTGCCAAGGTATGGTTCCATCATCCTGCGAACAACATCACCGGAAATGCCCAACATCCATCTGTCATCATCGAGTGTGTTTCTCCCGGTGTATACAATAACATCCAGCATGAGACCACTCTCATAGTCACACATAACATGTACGTTTGCTCGGTATACAGTGGACCCCCGGTATTCGATATTAATCTGTTCGTGAGAGCTCATCGAATACGGAAAATATCGAAAACGAATCAATTTTGATTCGCTTTTCAGTTTTATTTCCCCATAAGAAATAATGGAAATCAAATTAATCCGTGCAAGACACCCAAAAGTATGAAAAAAAATTTTACCACATGAAATATTAAGTTTAATGCAATAGAATAATTACAATAACAATAACAATAGAATAATAACAATAGAATAATTGACACTTACCTTTAACCCTTTGACTGTCGCAGGCCCCTTTCTGAAACTGTGATTCTATGTCGATAAATTTTTGGAAAAAAAAAGAAGTTATTTTTTCTTATGAAATGATAGAGAATCTTTTCCCGATGGTAATGACACCAAAAGTATGAAATTTGGTCGAAAACTCACGGAATTACACTCCCGGGAAGTTAGCGGTCTCGGCGACATATACGTATCGGCAATTTCGCTAACTTTGAGCCCTGTTTTTAGCCAATTCCATTGTTCCAGTTGACCAAACTCATAGCTATTTCTTTAGAACTCCATTTTATCTATCAGCTGAGTACAAGAAACTGCCCATTTACCGATATTAACTACCCAATAAAGTGGTCATAAATTGGCAATTTGGCCAATTTCATTTAAATTAAGAAAGGTGCCAATTTCAAAATAGGGTCCAGAATAAACAATGTAGACATTCTTGGCACTAAAATAACATATCCTCTGTTCATTAGTCACGTCTCTAGGCCCCTCTTATATTACTATTGCTTTCTATTTTGATTTTTTATTCATTCAAAAAAATATAAAATTTACTGTTATGCAGACTACTGCTTTATTGTAAAAATGGTATAAATAATATCAGTGCACTAGTGAAAGAATATTAGACTCCCCAGTTGACGTGTATTGGACATGTGTGATTTGCTTACTCCTGAACATTGTAAAAATCGAACATTTCCGCTACTTTGAGCTCAATTTCAAGGTTGTTTTCATTGTGAAAGTAATCAAAATCATCTCTATTTCTGTAATATGTTTTCCATTTTATCACCTGAGACCATGAAAATGAGAATACAACAATAAATACTATACGAAAATACACCCCAAAGTCTGCGTTTTAATCCAAAAAAACTGTCGTTTTTTTTTTTCTCATTACGCACTGCGTGCTGCAGGATTTTTTTATGTGGTGCACACTGACCACATAGACCCATTCTCTCACATGTGGGCCTACCAGCTTTCTCCCGCTTGATTTGAAGCCGCTAGAATTTACGTGTATTAATACGTCAGAAACAGTGGCGCGTAAGACGTATATATATGGCGTAAACAGTCAAAGGGTTAATGAAGATCTGGTGGTGATTGATGGGATGGGAGGAGGGGAGAGTGTCGAAGTTGTTACTGTTTAGAAGGGGAATCCCCTTCCATTAGGACTTGAGGTAGCCTGCCTTTCATAGGCTTATGTCCTGGGAGTGCCTTTTCCTCCTGAGTAATGTAGGTCCTGCTTGGCATTTTCTTCCAAAACAGGCCTGTTTCGTTGCAATTAAACACTTGTTCAGGTTTAAATTCTTCGCTGTCTATGTAATCCTTGAATTCCTTCTCATATTTTTCAGCTGGTTTTTGGTCCGAACTGGCAGCCTCACCATGCCTAATCACACTATGTATGCCACTACGATTCTTAAATCTTTCAAACCAACCTTTGCTGGCCTTAAATTCACTCACATCAGCACTAGTTGCAGGCAATTTCTTTACCAAATCGTCATGCAACTGCCTAGCCTTTTCACAAATGATCGCTTGAGAGATGCTATCTCCTGGTATCTGTTTTTCATTTATCCACACCAATAAGTCTCTCAACATCTTCTAACACTTGCGGTCACTGTTTCGTAATCACAGTTGCACCTTTTGCAAGAACAGCTTCCTTGATTGCCGTTTTCCTGGTCACTATAGTAGAGATGGTTGATTGGGGTTTACTATACAACCTGGCCAGCTCCGACACACGCACTCCACTTTCGTACTTTGCAATTATCTCTTTCTTCATTTCAATAGTCATTAGCACTTTTTTTCTCGAAGGGTTGGCACTAGAAGCTTTCTTGGGCCCCATGGTGACTTATTTTGAAGAAACAAGCACCAAAAACAGTGATAATATGGAATGTACCGAATGTATCCTTAGATGTGCGTACACTGCCTGGCTTGTAAACACTGGCACACACGGGGCAGTTCAGGCCACATGTGGACACGTCTCATACGAATCACATCGAATACCGGGTTTTCGATTGGATACCGAGGCAAAATTTTTGTGTTAGAATGCATCGAATACCGGATTTATCGGATACTGATGCCATCGAATACCGGGGGTCCACTGTATATTGCTTTAATGACAGGCATCCGTTGAACAGAATCAAGGACTCATCAACAGCATTGTTCTTGAAGGGATAAAGTTTGCACTGAATTTCTGCTTCAAATACATAAGCACTTCCCTGATTTTGTATAGGACATTTCTCTTTTGCGTATTTCTGTCTGAGAAGTGCAGCATTTGTAGCAACAGAGTGAATCTGTTGCGGGGAAGGTGGTCACGGAAAACTGGAGTACTGATGAAATGGTCTGTGGACCAGTAATTACGTATATTGTTCTTATAGATATGTGGTGTGGCGGCCTCCTGCCAAACTAGTGGTTGGATTGTTAACCTGCCGGCCTGCAGTACCACTGGGTACGTCACCAAACCCAATGTGGGGACTGCCGAGCCGGCCTTAGAAACAGTACTTACCAGACCATCTTACGGTATACATCTACTGGCAGTAGACAGTATTTACCTGACCACCTTATGGTGTATCTAATGGTCTTAGAAGCAGTACTTACCTGACCACCTTACAGTATACATCTACTGGCAATAGACAGTATTCACCTGACCACCTTACGGTGTATATCTACTGGCCTTAGAAGCAGTATTCATCAGACCACCTTACGGTGTATATCTCTTGGTCTTAGTAACAGTATTTACCAGATCGCCTTATGGTATACAGAGGAGACACTTCAAACTCTCTCCTTGAGAGTATTTCATCTTTTAAGAAGAGTTCTACTTTACTCAGTAAATGGTGAAGCTACAAATCATGGCTGACACTATTGTATAGTGTGACACTGAGAGAAGATAGAGTCGGAGTGTGACACTGAAGAAGGATGGGATCGTAGTGTGACACTGCAGGAAGATAAACAGAGTGTGGCACTGAAGTAAAAAAAGGGCGTAGTGTAACACTGAGACGATAGTGTCGTGTGACACTGAAGGAAGATAGGATAGTAGTGTGACACTGATGAATAGTGTCATGTGACAGATTGCTGGCCTCTGAGGAGAAAGATGCTATGGGGGTGATACTGAGATGAAGGAAAGTTGTACCCTGTGTGGTAGGGTGAACTGCCGTGTAACCCAGCGTATGATTCATATATATAAAGATGTTACTTATAATTTATTATTTTATCATGTACCGTGACACAGTAGTGTCAGAAAGTTGTACCCTGTGTGTGGTAGGGTCATGAATTAAATTTATTATTTTAGGATTTATGTTTGTACAAAGGTAATTATAATTTATTATTGTAACGTGTATATATATATATACATGTATATACCTCTAGACCAAAGATTGTTTTTATATGCTAGTAAAAATGATAAATTGTTTTGTGTATTAAGTATCCCGAACTCTCATATTACAACACTAGTGTAAACAACAACTAATGTTTTTGTAATATGTGGCATAAGCATGATAGTGGCAAGGAATAAATACATTTCAGCCACTGTTGTGTCTTTCCACCTGTGCAGCCATGACGATTCTCCAACCTCTGCTGTGTTGTCCATGATATATTGGTAATAATTGTTTGTCTGGGTCACTATCTAGTTCATTATAGGCTCGTCAAAGTACAACTGGAAATAGTCTAACTCTGTAGACACATTCGTTAGGGGACATTGTGGCTGGATACCACTTCCACTTGCATCAAAATCACAAGGCCGTGGCACAGATATGCTTTGTGTTCAGTTCCACTCATGATCACATGGTGCAGGGTGGAGGTGAGGGGGTGAGGGGGAGCAGGAGGAGGGACAGGAGTGGAGGCAGCACATGGTTGAGGGGATGCCAGGCGGTCCTTTGTCTGTCCACCCACTGTGCCATGTGGTCCATGCACCGTGCCACCCACCACTACTTCCTCCATCCCCGCATACTCACCTTCATAATGACTTTCACTATCAGTGGCTGGGGTTTTGGATTGTGACCTGCCACGACCCTTGGGGACTGCACATGTCACACTGCCTGAACATAGACGCTGATGCTTAAAAGTACGCTTCACTGGTGAATAATGAACTTCACTATCTCTAGACGAATACTCGAATGGAATAAAATCAATCTCATCATCACTTACATCACTTTCACTAAAAGACCGGGAAAATGATAGTTTCCTCTTGCGAAGCTGCCTATGGGTAACACTCGCCACTTCAGAGGTGCTTGGCCCAGGGTCTTGTGTGGCCACACCAGCTACCCCAGAGGTGCTTGACCCTAGGACAGGTGTGGCTACCCCAGAGGTGATGGGCTGGGTGTCATCTGGGTTATCATTGACATTTTCACTAATTCCTTGAATATTACTGGCCCCATTGGTGTCAAATCCACTAAACTCACGATCTATATCACTTACCTTGAATAGTAGTGTTATTGCAATGAGGTGTGAGTGAATCATGAGGATGTGCCATGATGCTGACCCAAGATGGAGCTGAATGTAACTGGACCTACCATGTGGTACCCAGGCGTCCCCAATTTTTTTCATGTGGTGCACGCACACCCATTCTCTCATGTCTAGGTGACTCAGGCCTATTGAGCCAATTTTGAATGAATGAAAGATGAAACGTGTATATATGTTTAGGGTGCTACATGAGAGAACATATATATATGTTTGGACTGTTTAACCCTTTGAGGGTTTTGGTCGTACTAGTACGTCTTACGCGTAGGGGTTTTTGACGTACTAGTACGCATAAATTCTAGCGCCGTCAAATCTCGCGGGAAGAGGCTGGTAGGCCTCCATATGAAAGAATGGGTCTATGTGGTCAGTGTGCACAGTATAAAAAAAATCCTGCAGCACACAGTGCATAATGAGAAAAAAAAAACTTTCACGTTTTTTTTGGCATAAAACAGCGTCTTTGCACTGTATTTTCGTATGGTATTTATTGTTGTATTCTAGTTTTCTTGGTCTCATTTTATAGAATGGAATGCATATCACAGAAATTGAGATGATTTTTACTGGTTTTACAATGAAAAGTACCTTGAAATTGAGCTCTAAGTAGCAGAAATGTTCGATTTTTACCAAAGTTCAAAAGTAAACAAATCATGCCAAGCATCCAATACACGTCAACTGGTGAGTCTAACATTCTTTTGCAATTGTGCCAATATGATTTATATCATTTTTTACACTAATGCAGTAGTCTGCATAAAAGTAAATCTTCTATTTTTCGTGAGAATAAAACTTCAAAGTGGAAAGCAAAAGAATGTAAGAGGGGCCTTGAGACGTGACTAATGAGCAGAAGAAATGTCATTTTAGTGCCAGGAATGTATTTCTTGTTTGTTCTGGACACTATTCGGAAATTGGCATTTTTTGAAATATGTGTGAAATTGGCAAAATTGCTAAATTCTGACCACTGTATTGGATAGTTGAAAATGGTAAATGGGTGGTTTCTTGCACTCATTCAATAGAAAAAATGTAGTTCTAGCGAAATATTCATGTTGTTTGTCGACTAGTACAGAGGAATTGGCCGAAAATGGGGCTCAAATTGGGCAAAATCGCCGATGTGTAAACATCGCCGAGACCACTAACTTCGCGAGAGCATAATTCCGTAAGTTTTCCGTCAAATCTCGTAATTTTGGTGTCATTATGATCGGGAAAAGATTCTTTATCTTTTCATAAGAAAAAATAATTTTTTTTTTTTAAATTGGCCGACCCTGAGAACGAGTTTCTGAGAGGGCCTGTCGACCCTCAAAGGGTTAAGTGTTAATTGAGAAGATGTGAAGGTAGGAAATCGATCCTCTGTTCTCCAGGACAAGTGTACTTCAGTGGTTAGTGAGATTAAAGGTACCACTGACTCCCCTGCTTATCAAGGTAAGAATATTCTAATTGTGGGAGATTCTCAGGTGAGATATATGGACCATGTTTTTTTAACAGATAGAAAGGTCAGACAGAGGGTGTCTCCCCCAGGAGCTGGTGTTGGTGACATAGTCAGCAGGTTGGATAATAATATGTCAGGCAATGGGAACAAGCTCATTATCTGTCTTAGTGCTGGTGGAAATGACATCAGGAGTGGCAGGAGACAGGAGTGGCTGGATAAGTATAGGTCAGCCATAGATGTAGTCAGGTCTAAGGGAGGGATCCCACTCATATGTAGTATCTTGCCTAGAAGGGGAGTGGGCAATGAATGGATGTGTAGGGCAATTGGTATAAATTGCTAGCTAGACAGGTACTGCAAGGAACTTGCAATCCCATTCATTGATAACTGGGACATATTCTATGGCAAACATGATATGTGTGCAAGGGATGGGGTTCATCTCTCTGGGGCTGGAGTGGTTGCATTAGCCAGTTCGATTGAGGGGGTTGTTGGTGACATGTCTAGGACTTTAAACTGATAGATTATAGAGGTACAGTTGTCCCTCGATAATCGTAAGGCTCTATAGTCGTAATTTTCGAAAATCATAATGTTATTTTCGTCAAAACATTGGCTCGTGAATCGTCGTTTGACTCGCAAATAGTCGTTCGTCTGGGACAGGTATACACAGCCCCGAGCCGCCTCTCACTCCATTCCCAGCCAGTGTGCCATTGTTTATCAGTGAGTGAGGATGATCCTATGAGTTCATACGATACATTTCATAATATTCCATTCGTTTTAGTGTTTGCAACTGCTAAATAAGTCACCATAGCTCCAAAGAAAGCTTCTAGTGCCAGCCCTTTGGTAAAGAATGTGAGAAGCACATATAATTTAAGAAAAAGTTTGTAGAAAAATATGAAGGTGGTGGTGGTTGAGTGGAAGCAGTTGTGATAGTGGTTGATGGTGGTAGAGGGTGGTAGTGATGGTGGTAGCAGTTCTAATAGTGGTAGAAGGTGGTAGTGATGATGGTAGCAGTTCTAATAGTGGTAGAAGGTGGTAGTGATGGTGGTAGCAGTTGTAATAGTGGTAGAAGGTGGTAGTGATGGTGGTAGCAGTTGTAATAGTGGTAGAAGGTGGTAGTGATGGTGGTAGCAGTTGTAAAAATGGTAGAAGGTGGTAGTGATGGTGGTAGCAGTTGTAATAATGGTAGAAGGTGGTAGTGATGGTGGTAGAGGGTGTCTTCTTCAGTGATTCAGCAATTCTACCAACTCCTCCAATGTTGTTGGAGTTATATACGGCTACAGAAAACACCGCCGCCTCAGCTGCTGCTTCACCACCATTATGGACGGCTTACTCTCATTGGCCCTTGTATACCCAACAACAACACAACACAACACCTCTCGTGACATACGTAATGACTTATTTTATTCGTTCTAGAGTGTATTCCATGTTTCTATGTTATTAATGTTGTTTATTATGTCATATTAGTTGAATTGTGATAGATAAATAAGCCGTAGAGTTGATATTACTGTCCATTACCATCCATTCGGCAGCGGCAGCAACAGCAGCGACCTCCAAGCTCCGTATTTTTCTCCAACAACCAGAGCCACCAATGCTCCTATGATGACCTAGTTATAAGCAAAACTGCACTACCCAATGTAGCATCCAGAATGACCAAAGATTACCAACAGTGAAGCCTACAAATCAAAAATCATAGAGATCAAAGAAAGACTGCCCTCAAACCCAAAGCAACACCCCGCTGCCAGCCGAATAACATAACCCTAAGCTTTGTATAACTACAACTTCTTAACTACAACAACTTCTGTACTATTATGAGGCGTAATCTCAGAGGAAACGGCACCAAGGCCAGCAAGAAAACACCGAAAAAACGACTATTCAACATGTGTACCCAGTACGACGCCGGCTCAGCTACCACCCCTCTCACCACTGCCCAGTACGACACCACAACAATAACACCAAACATGGCTGCCTCCACCTCTACCCCCTCTCTCTTTTCTGGATTCAACCTACCAAGTAGTCCCTCAGGTATGACCAATGATCCAGATACCCTAAAGTCATGCATCTCGACCTTAGTTATTGAAAATATGAATCTTCGAGAGACGCTAACAAAACAAGACACCAGGATGACACAACTCGAGAACAAAATCCTTAGTCTTGAACAAAAGTTATCAACACCAGAAATGACTAACTATGGCAAGACCATCCAAACAGTCATAGATAGCCATTCAGAACAAATAATATCTCTTAATACAAAGGTTGAAGAAGCAGTAAAAGAATGGAAGAACAACTTAGATAACCAGTTCAGTGACTACTTTGCTCTCCAAGAAGATAAAACTGAGCAAGAAAAACTATCGGACACAGTAATAGTTAACAGTCCACTTTTTCCCAGTGATATGAACCAAACAAACAGTAAACAAATTACTCTCCAGATCATTAAGGACCAAACAAAAGTTACAGTACCAGAGTCAGAAATAAAGGAAGCCAGGTTACTAGGATCCCATGGTAGAAAAAGTGTTATGCTTAGATTCCACTCACATGACAGGAAAAAGACTTAATTATTACATCTATTAAAGTAAAGAAAGATGTATACATAAACGAGTGTCTCGCCAAAAAACGCCAGAACCTCCTGTATAGAGTCAGAAAACTTAAGCGAGAGAATAATGACACAATACACCAATGCTTCACACGTGATGGGAAAATTCTAGTTAGGAAAACAAATGTAGGTCAACTGTACAAAATCACGAATGAGAATGATCTATCACGATTTCTCAGGGATATTAATCTTACTGAGAATAACTAAATAGTGTCCAACCTAAAAGCCTACGTGTAGTGTGTGTTTTGCTCCGTTATTGTACAAATTTCACAGTACAATCTCTTAGTAATCAAAAATCGACTACCTCAGTAATGTGATTTTACTAGTAAGCATAAGTCACCTTATGTTATATAATTTTCTTAATTACTATTGTTTGCTTAAATATTTGCTTAATTAATACTTTCTCTGTCCATATTACAACCTCATATTTCTTTAAACACTATTAATTGCTATTACTTACCAAATTTATTATCAAATACCATTTATTACTTACCAAATTTATTATCAAATACCATTTATTACTTACCAAATTTATTATCAAATACCATTTATTACTTACCAAATTTATTATCAAATACCATTTTTTAGTATCAGTACAGCTGTATAGCCCTTGTGGCTTAGCACTTCTTTTTGATTATAATAATAATACTATCAGTACAATTTACTCTCAACATTTGGCATTATTTTAATTACCATTACTTGTTTAATTACCATAACCTGTTTTAATACCACATTTACTATCTTAGAGTAGTTTCTTACTCTTAAATACCTTGTACTG
The DNA here is from genome assembly GCF_026875155.1 of Cherax quadricarinatus. Taxonomy (NCBI): domain Eukaryota; kingdom Metazoa; phylum Arthropoda; class Malacostraca; order Decapoda; family Parastacidae; genus Cherax; species Cherax quadricarinatus. The sequence continues at coordinate 2,336,991 of NC_069414.1, read as the reverse complement.
CTAATTAAGGTCTAATATAACTACCAGTGCAATATTGAATCCATATAATTGTTCTTAAAATTTAGTACTTGAAATAAACATTTCTTTTTCATTTTATTTTTATTAATTAATATTTCTTGTAATCATTATTATTTACTAAAATGTTATTAAACACCATATATACTACCAGTCAGTTTTACTTTTGTACAGGTCCTCCCTCACAAATCCGGCATCATTGGGACCTGTAGTGTGCTGGATTACTGAGTTTGCCGAATTACAGAGTGGTTAGGTTAGAATACACTTAATGAAATTAACCAACTTGACTTACACAGTTCATTGAACATCGGCAAAAATAAAAAATTTCCGCTACTTTGAGCTCAATTTCAAGGTACTTTTCGTTATGAAAGCAATCAAAATCATGCCTATTTCTGTAATATATCTTCCATTCTATCAAATGAGTCCAAAAAATTAGAATACAACCATAAAAACCATACGAAAATATACTGCAAAGAGGCGGCTAATGGCTGAGAAGTGAACTCCCTTATTTATCGTCCGTCTTTTTTATTTTTGTTGCACGTTAAGAAGTATCTTTCCATCATACATTGCCCAAGTTTCAATGAGATAGCCCCACAAACAACCGAGAGAAAAAAATGTTTACCAAAAATCATATATGGCAAGCCCAAGCCAGGTACTGGAAATAAGTCACTTTGTCTGACTTTTCTGGGTTATCCTAGGTTCTCTATACATATACTGTTATGTATGATAATCTATGTAACTGTATTTGTGTATACCTGAATAAACTTATTTACTTCTAGTCTGTCAACTAAGTACAAGAAACTGCCCATTCACTTATTTCAACTACCCAATAAAGTGGTCAGAAATTGGCAATTTGGCCGATTTGACACAAATTTCAACAGATGCCAATTTCAAAATAGGGTCCAGAATAAACAATGCAGACATTCCTGGCACTAAAATAACATTTTCTCTGTTCATTAGTCACGGCTACTACAGGTCCCTCTTATATTACTCTTGCTTACCATTTGGAATTTTTATTCACAAAAAAAAAAAAAAATAGATTTACTGTTATGCAGACTACTGCATTATTGTAATAATTGTATAAATAATGTCAATCCATTCTTGACTCCGTACTGGAATTTAGACTGGCAGGTGGACAGGTATTGGACAGTGACGTCATTTGTTTACTCTTGAGCTTCGCTAAAGAATAGAACATTTTTGCTACTCTAAGCGCAATTTCAAGGTACTTTTCGTCATGAAAGCAATCAAAATCATATCTATTTCTGTAATATATCTTTCATTCTATCAAATGAGACCGAAAAAATGAGAATATAACCATAACAACCATACAAAAATATACCGCTAAGCAGCCGCTAATGGCTGAGAAGTGAACTCCGCTATTTATGGTCTGATTTCTTTCATTTTTGGTGTACGTGAAGAAGTATCTTTCCATCATATATTGCCCAAGTTTGAAAAAGATAACCCAACAAACAACTGAGGAAATAATAATAATAATATAATAATATATTTATTTTCTACACGTACATGTACAAGGTATACAGGCCTAGCTGACATAAGTGACATACTACTGTATAGAAAGGCACTTGTTATGCTGAGTATTTCAAGACAATTAGGTCAGTGTCCCAGGATAACACCCACACTAGTCGGCTAGCACCCAGGTACCCATTTACTGATGGGTAAACATAGACAACAGGTGTAAAGAAACACGCCTAATGTTTCTACCCTGGCTGGGAATCGAATACACGTGTATTTACCAAAAAACATATATGGCTAACCCAAGCCAGGTACTAAAAATAAGCCACAGTGACTTTTTTGGGGTTATCCTAGGTTCTCTACACACATGCTGCTATGTGTGATAATTTATAAAGAGAAAATAACTTTTTTGTTTCATGTTTATGGTGGAGTACGAGTGTATATCATAGTTAGCCCTGTGCTATACTCCGTTTTCTCTAATATAAGCCCCCAAGACAAGGATAGGAGAATGGTATTTGTTTACCATATCCTCTTCGTAAGTCTGTCGAACTGCTCGGTGTTATGCCAAATATTATTCATTCTGGAGTATTTAACATGTTTTATGTTATTTATATTGTTTATTATGTCATATTAGATCAATTGTGATAGGCAAATAAGGTGTAGTGTTGATATTTGCATAATAATAAAGCATATTCTCCTGCTTCATGAGACTGAGCTCATGGCAACCAACAATGGCTTCAAAGCCACCTTATCTTTAATGGATAATGTACTTTGTAGGTGCTTTACATAATGAGAAGCAATTCTTTTATTCATTGGAACCATGGCTAGGGCTAAAAGTAAGCAGGTTAAAACAATAACTGGAGGAAAAGAAATTGGAATGACTTACGCAGCAAGTAGCGCCACCAAACAGTACCAGCAGGTTGGTGTGGTGACCCTGGAAATTTTAAATTATGCTAGCCAAAATTAGTGCCGAATAACTGAAGGAACCAAGTAACTGATTGCCGCATTTGTGATGGTGGACCTGTACATTAATCATTATTTTATACTTTTCTTAACCTTTTGTTGCCAAATTTTGTTGCCAAATTTTCAAGTTTGTATATTCACGTCCAACCTTTATATTATCCTGTGTACCATCTTACTATCATATTATAACCAAGTCATTGCCATTTTTATTTTTCTATTTTATTCTTTTGGAACATTAATTTGTGTATTTTATCTTGTCAATTTCAATCTAGTTATACTCTTGTTCTTGTTAACAACTTATATCAGACCTTAGTGCAATTGCAAGTGAGAGTCTTGTACCTTTTTAACTTGTATTCTTATACAGTGGACCCCCGGTTAACGATATTTTTTCACTCCATAAGTATGTTCAGGTGCCAGTACTGACCGAATTTATTCCCATAAGGAATATTGTGAAGTAGATTAGTCCATTTCAGACCCCCAAACATACATGTACAAACGCACTTACATAAATACACTTACATAATTGGTCGCATTCGGAGGTAATCGTTATGCGGGGGTCCACTGTATTATTAGTTTATTCCTACTCTGCCTCGGTGGGATACGGCCGGTGTGTTGAAAGAAAGAAAGACCTAGTTGTACTTTAGCTCATACTAGCTCAATACATAGACAACACCAAATTCATTATATTAGACGTTAGTGCAATTGTAAGAGTGAGTCTGGTGCTATTTGTAACTTGTATTTATATAGTACGTATTAGTTTATACCTAGTTGTACTTTAGCTCATTCTAGCACAACACACAGACAATTTCAACTTCATTATGTTTATTAGTGACTATACTCTATATGACCAAAGTGCTTTAGCTATATACTTATCCAGCCTTCCCACTACTACAGATATCAGTATTAGAACTCACCGCACAATACAGGATATAAATAACCACTATTTAACCCCTTGACTGAGGTGTCTCCTGGTGTCGCAAAATTTAAAAAAAAAAAAAAATTTTCTTATGAAATGATAGAGAATCTTTTCCCGATTGTAATGACACCAAAAAAACGAAATTTGATGGAAAACTGACGGAATTAAGCTTTCATGAAGTTAGCGACCTCGGCGATATTTACAAATCGGCGATTTCGCCCACTTTGAGCCCTATATTCAGGTAATTCCATTGTTTCAGTCGACCAAGCTCTTAGCTATTTCTTTAGAACTCCGTTTTTTCTATCGATTGAATACAAGAAACTGCCCATTTACCAATTTCAACTGCCCAGTAATGTGGTCAGAAATTTGCAATTTGGCCAATTTCACGAAAACTAAAAAATATGACAATTTCAAAATAAGGTCCAGAATGAACAATGCAGACATTCCTAGCTCTAAAATAACATTTTATTTGTTCATCAGTCATGTCTCCAGGCCCCTCTGATATTACTCTTGCTTTCTATTTTGAATTTTTATTCAAACAAAAAATAGAAGATTTACTATTATGCAGACTACTGCAATACTGTAATAATTGTATAAATAACATCAACCCATTCATGACTGCATATTAGAATGGCTAGTTGGACATTTATTGGACAATGACATCATTGTTTACTTTTGAACATCGGCAAAAATCAAACATTTCCCCTACTTTGAGCTCCATTTCCAGGTTCTTTTTATAGAAAAATCAATCAAAATCACCTCTATTTCTATAATATGTTTTCCATTCTATCATATGCGACCAAGAAAATGAAAATACAACCATAAATACTATATGAAAATAGACCACAAAGTCGGCATTTTAATTAAAAAAACGGTCGGAGCTTTTTTTTTCTCATTATGCACTGTGTACTCCAGGATTTTTTTTTATGTGGTGAACACTGACCACACAGACCCATTCTCTCACATGTGGGCCTACCAGCTTTCTGCTTCTTGATTTGAAGCTGCTAGAATTTGAGTATATATACGTCAGACACAGTACCTCATAAGACGTACATATACGACCGCGACAGTCAAAGGGTTAAACCTAAAAGATGAATGATGACGTTGACCCTGATCTAAACCTCCATAATCTAGCACACAATCAAAACTTATTGGAAAGTAACTGCCTTTATTACACAGCAGCACAAGCCAGCACTATCCTAAACACTGCTCAAAGTCTATCAGTTCTTAACTACATCATCAAGTCCTTAAGCAAACACTATGATGACCTCCTGGCACTCCTTGAGTCGCTAAAGACACCCTTCTCCTGCATTATTCTTACCAAGACCTGGCTTAAGCAGGACACAGTAGATATCTACCCACTACCAGGATACACAGCAATCCACAACTGCAGACCAAACCAAGTTGGGGGTGGTATTGCAGTCTATTACTCTAAGCAATATAATGCAGAGAATTCGTAGTTTGGAAGTAAGGAGGAGGTGCGGGATTACCAAAACTGTTGTCCAGAGGGCTGAGGAAGGGTTGTTGAGGTGGTTCGGACATGTAGAGAGAATGGAGCGAAACAGAATGACTTCAAGAGTGTATCAGTCTGTAGTGGAAGGAAGGCGGGGTAGGGGTCGGCCTAGGAAAGGTTGGAGAGAGGGGGTAAAGGAGGTTTTGTGTGCGAGGGGCTTGGACTTCCAGCAGGTATGCATGAGCGTGTTTGATAGGAGTGAATGGAGACAAATGGTTTTTAATACTTGACTTGCTGTTGGAGTGTGAGCAAAGTAACATTTATGAAGGGGTTCAGGGAAACCGGCAGGCCGGACTTGAGTCCTGGAGATGGGAAGTACAGTGCCTGCACTCTGAAGGAGGGGTGTTAATGTTGCAGTTTAAAAACTGTAGTGTAAAGCACCCTTCTGGCAAGACAGTGATGGAGTGAATGATGGTGAAAGTTTTTCTTTTTCGGGCCACCCTGCCTTGGTGGGAATCGGCCAGTGTGATAATAAAAAAAAAAAAAAAAATACTCTAACCAACTATCTTGTATTAGCACCACTTGCTTTAGTGATGAATATGGGGAATACATTTTTGCTAATTTTACTGGATACCCCACACAAACATCCCAAATTTCAGTGAGAATCTAAAGGCACTAATAACAAACAGACAAATGAACAAGCACCACCTTCTCTTCGATGGAGACTTCAATATCAACCTTGGCCTACCAGATGATCATCAGCCTGTAACTGATTTCATCAACAATATTTATTTATTTATTTAGTAATTTGAGCATACATACAGAGGTACAAAAAAATACAGGTAAGAGCAGCATGCCAAAGCCACTTATATGCATAGCATTATGGGCTGGCTTAAAATTAACTTAAGATTAACTAAGCAATGATGAAATCAGTGATAAAACATTATTGTAAACAGATAACTATAAAGCACAAATGAGTATTACAAAGATAGGTCATATGGTTGCATGCGTTGCTGTACATTCAGTCGAATGGAGTATTCTGTTAGGTTTACCTGGAGTTTACCTGGAGAGAGTTCTGGGGGTCAACGCCCCCGCGGCCCGGTCTGAGACCAGGCCTCCTGGTGGATCAGAGCCTGATCAACCAGGCTGTTGCTGCTGGCTGCACGCAAACCAACATACGAGCCACAGCCCGGCTGATCCGGAACTGACTTTAGGTGCTTGTCCAGTGCCAGCTTGAAGACTGCCAGGGGTCTGTTGGTAATCCCCCTTATGTGTGCTGGGAGGCAGTTGAACAGTCTCGGGCCCCTGACACTTATTGTATGGTCTCTTAACGTGCTAGTGACACCCCTGCTTTTCATTGGGGGGATGGTGCATCGTCTGCCAAGTCTTTTGCTTTCGTAATGAGTGATTTTCGTGTGCAAGTTCGGTACTAGTCCCTCTAGGATTTTCCAGGTGTATATAATCATGTATCTCTCCTCTCGCGTTCCAGGGAATACAGGTTTAGGAACCTCAAGCGCTCCCAATATTGAGTGTTTTTATCTCCGTTATGCGCGCCGTGAAAGTTCTCTGTACATTTTCTAGGTCGGCAATTTCACCTGCCTTGAAAGGTGCTGTTAGTGTGCAGCAATATTCCAGCCTGATAGAACAAGTGACCTGAAGAGTGTCATCATGGGCTTGGCCTCCCTAGTTTTGAAGGTTCTCATTATCCATCCTGTCATTTTTCTAGCAGATGCGATTGATACAATGTTATGGTCCTTGAGGTGAGATCCTCCGACATGATCACTCCCAGGTCTTTGACGTTGGTGTTTCGCTCTATTTTGTGGCCAGAATTTGTTTTGTACTCTGATGAAGATTTAATTTCCTCATGTTTACCATATCTGAGTAATTGAAATTTCTCATCGTTGAACTTCATATTGTTTTCTGCAGCCCACTGAAAGATTTGGTTGATGTCTGCCTGGAGCTTTGCAGTGTCTGCAATGGAAGACACTGTCATGCAGATTCGGGTGTCATCTGCAAAGGAAGACACGGTGCTGTGGCTGACATCCTTGTCTATGTCGGATATAAGGATGAGGAACAAGATGGGAGCGAGTACTGTGCCTTGTGGAACAGAGCTTTTCACCGTAGCTGCCTCGGACTTTACTCTGTTGACGACTACTCTCTGTGTTCTGTTAGTGAGGAAATTATAGATCCATCGACCGACTTTTCCTGTTATTCCTTTAGCACGCATTTTGTGCGCTATTACGCCATGGTCACACTTGTCGAAGGCTTTTGCAAAGTCTGTATATATTACATCTGCATTCTTTTTGTCTTCTAGTGCATTTAGGACCTTGTCGTAGTGGTCCAATAGTTGAGACAGACAGGAGCGACCTGTTCTAAACCCATGTTGCCCTGGGTTGTGTAACTGATGGGTTTCTAGATGCGTGGTGATCTTGCTTCTTAGGACCCTTTCAAAGATTTTTATGATATGGGATGTTAGTGCTATTGGTCTGTAGTTCTTTGCTGTTGCTTTACTGCCCCCTTTGTGGAGTGGGGCTATGTCTGTTGTTTTTAGTAACTGTGTGACGACCCCCGTGTCCATGCTCCCTCTCCATAGGATGGAAAAGGCTCGTGATAGGGGCTTCTTGCAGTTCTTGATGAACACAGAGTTCCATGAGTCTGGCCCTGGGGCAGAGTGCATGGGCATGTCATTTATCGCCTGTTCGAAGTCATTTGGCGTCAGGATAACATCGGATAGGCTTGTGTTAATCAAATTTTGTGGCTCTCTCATAAAAAATTCATTTTGATCTTCGACTCTCAGTCTGGTTAGCGGCTTGCTAAAAACTGAGTCATATTGGGACTTGAGTAGCTCACTCATTTCCTTGCTGTCATCTGTGTAGGACCCATCTTGTTTAAGTAGGGGCCCAATACTGGACGTTGTTCTCGATTTTGATTTGGCATAGGAGAAGAAATACTTTGGGTTTCTTTCGATTTCATTTATGGCTTTTAGTTCTTCCCGCGATTCCTGACTCCTAAAGGATTCTTTTAGCTTAAGTTCGATGCTTGCTATTTCTCTGACCAGTGTCTCCCTACGCATTTCAGATATATTGACCTCTTTTAGCCGCTCTGTTATTCTTTTCCGTCGCCTGTAAAGGGAGCGCCTGTCTCTTTCTGTTTTACATCTACTCCTCCTTTTTCTTAGAGGAATCAGCCTTGTGCATACATCGAGTGCCACCGAGTTAATGTGTTCTAGGCATAAGTTGGGGTCTGTGTTGCTTAGTATATCTTCCCAGCTTATATCGGTTAGGACTTGGTTTACTTGGGTCCCACTTTATGTTTTTGTTATTGAAGTTGAATTTGGTGAATGCTCCCTCGTGACTAATCTCATTATGTCGGTCTGGGGCTCCACGCATACATGACTGAACCTCAATTATGTTGTGATCTGAGTATATTGTTTTTGATATGGTGATATTTCTTATCAGATCATCATTGTTAGTGAAGATGAGGTCTAGTGTATTCTCCAGTCTAGTAGGCTCTATTATTTGCTGGTTTAAATTGAATTTTGTGCAGAGATTTAAAAGCTCGCGTGAGTGTGAGTTTTCATCAGAGCTGCCTCCTGGTGTTATTACTGCAACAATATTTTTTGCTATATTCCTCCATTTTAGGTGCCTTAAGTTGAAATCCCCCAGGAGCAAGATGTTGGGTGCAGGAGCTGGAAGGTTTTCCAGACAGTGGTCAATTTTTAACAGCTGTTCCTGGAATTGCTGGGATGTTGCATCCGGAGGCTTGTAGACTATCACAATGACTAGGTTTTGGTTCTCGACCTTTACTGCTAAACTTCCACTACATCATTTGAGGCATTTAGCAGTTCTGTGCAAACAAGTGACTCTGCAATGTACAGGCCAACCCCTCCCTTTTGCCTGTTCACTCTGTCACATCTGTATAGGTTGTAACCTGGGATCCATATTTTGTTGTCCAAGTGATCCTTTATGTGGGTCTCAGTGAAAGCCGCGAACATTGCCTTTGCCTCTGCAAGCAGTACCACGGATGAAAGGTATTTTGTTGTTTGTTGCTGGCTTTAGACCCTGTATATTTGCAAAGAAGAATGTTATCGGACTGGTGGTATTGTTGGTACTGGGGGGGGGATTTTTTTTCCGCATTAGTATCTGTATCTGTTGGTTTGGAGTGGAGGCCATCGACTGTGGTTCCACTCCAGGAATGACTGGATTTGGTGTACGATTTCTGCCATTTCCTGCCAGTTTTTTTTTCCTTCCTGGCACTAAAAAACCTCTCCCTCTTGAGTGGCTGTGGCTACCCAGGTTTTCCATGGCCTGGATGTTTTGTATCTTTTTTGTCCCCTTTAGATGGTATGCCTGGCAATTTAAGTTATAGCACAGTCTTTCCTGTACTGAAGAGGTACACAGTTCGGTGAAAAAGCTTACAGGAAGGGAGTTTGCATTTTCCTGTTGTCATATGGGCATGGCATTTCCTAGGGTGGTCATAGTTGCACGTCCCATCTGTTTTTCCAGATTTCCCATGCCAGCAGATACCGAGTGCATAGTATGTGCACAGGCTTGGTTTCCGTTTGCCTTGGGTTTCTGTGACTGTATTCCCTGTTGGTGCATGTTTCCCTGTCTTACTTCTATCCTCCCTAGCACCAACAATGGAGCTCCACCATTTGTTTTTGGTAATATATCCTCACTATTGCTAGTGGAGTCCTCTTGTTTGCTATTTCCTGCGGTATTTCTAGTTTGCAATATTGGTTTTATCTTATCTTTGACTACACTTGTTTCCCTACTATGGCTCCTGTCCCCTATGGGGTCATTTATATGTATTCCTTCCTGCGTATAATTCCCGACTACCTGGACAAAATCTCGAGCTTCACCATTACTGTCTTCCAGGACAGCATCTCCAGCTTCCCCATTACTGTCTCCCAGGACAGCATCTCCAGCTTCACCATTACTGTCTCCCAGGACAGCACCTCCAGCTTCACCATTACTGTCTCCCAGGACAGCACCTCCAGCTTCCCCATTACTGTCTCCCAGGACAGCACTATCAGCCCCCCATTTACTGACTACCAGGACATCATCTCCAGCCTTTCAGTTTCTGACTACATGGCCAGTATCAAGGGCAGTACCATTCAGCCCGGACTTTTTATGTTCCCATCTGTTGTAGAAAGCTTCCAGGTTTCTATGAAAGCAGCTTTGATGTTGACCTCTTTTAATACCCTTGTGATTTTAGTCCACAGATTTATCTCATTTGGGCATACCCAAAAACACTTCCCTGTTTTAATACTGCTTGTAGCTAGTTCTTGGATATCTGCACAAGGGCGTGACACCAATTTCCACAGAAATGACAATTTATGCATGTGGAAGCCCGTTTGTTTGACTGACCACAGACTACACACAGCTTCATAATGATTTGAATGGTTGATTTACTGCAATTCTACTAGCAACCTCTTGAATATTCTATTAATAACCTGCTAGGTGGTGCACAACGAAACCGTTTTAAACCAGTCCAGGGTTCGGACCAGTCAAGGGTTCGGACCAGTCAAGGGTTCGGACCAGTCAAGGGTTCGGACCAGTCTATCTGATCTGATCAGTGGGTCACTTATTTAAACCATACTGGTCGGTGATTTGAGCTAACACATGAAGGATCTACTGGAAATTATCTACCCGAGTAATATGTGATTTGATTGATACAAAAGTATAACTTGCGTGTTGAAGAGCCGGTGACTGCTGGCACTCCTACAATGACGAACGGTCGAGCCTCCACCCTTGTTTATCAATCGCTGTATCTAGCTTCTCTATTTTTTTTTTTTTTTTCCGTCTCCACCACAATAAATGCTATATTATCACTATAGTTGACTGGTGCAAATTTGGAGGAAGGGCGCTTTTTCTGTAGTAATAATTGCTTCTCGTTGTGTATATTGCGACCGCTGGTAACTACAGGTTATATGAAATTCACAGTAACGTCTGGTATTTCAAGAAAAAGAAACTAATGAAAGTCACTCCACTCCACTAAGTACCATTATAATACTGGTTAGTTGCTACTACAACACTGTATTCTGCTATTCACTGGTATCTCTAGATTATATGCGAGTACACTAGCAGGCCAGGAAGATTATTAAAAACAGCTGACATGTGGTAGTTTCTGGCGACTTCTGGCACCTGCCTCTATAGGCTTATCACTTCATTTACAAATTCACCTGTTTTCAAATGACACTTTAGCCTTTATCATCAATATACTATACTAGGTATACTAGGTAGTGTATTTAAAAAAATAATAAAGTTAGATTGGGTTTTAGGTTTAACATTTATGTGATATAATTGTGAGAAACATTTAAGATATACAATTTATAAGGTTCAGTTATTCAGTATTTATTTGGTTTTGGGTGAGTAAGTGATCTTTGAGAAGAGACTTGAATTTATAAACAGGTAGTGTTTCTTTTATATTTACAGGTAATGAATTCCAGATTTTAGGGCCTTTTATGTGCATTGAGTTTTTGCATAGCGTGAGATGGACACGAGGAACATCAAAGAGTGATCTGTGCCTTGTGTTATGGTCATGTGTTCTGTTGAGGTTGGCAAGGAGATGTTTGAGGGGAGGGTAAATATCAGAGTTAAGTGTTCTATGTATGTAATAGGTGCAATAATAAGTATGAATGTTTTGTATGGTGAGTAGGTTGAGTGTTTTGAATATTGGTGGAGTGTGCTGCCTGTAGTGAGAATTTGTTATTCTAACTGCAGCCTTTTGTTGGGTAATTAAGTGGTCTGAGATGGTTAATTGTTGTTGAGCCCCATGCACAAATTCCATAGGTGAGATAGGGGTAAATTAGAGAGTGATATAGGGCCAGGAGGGCTGACTGTGGAGCATAGTACCGTATCTTCGATAGTATGCCTACAGTCTTGGAAATTTTCTTAGAAATTTGTTGTATATGTGTATGAAATTTGAGTCTATTATCAAGGTGGATTCCTAAGAATTTTCCCTCTGTTAGCTTTGTGATAGGTGATCCGTTTATCATTATGTTAAGAGGGGACATCTGTAGCTCTGTTACCAAACTGAATGAAGTAGGTTTTGTCAATGTTTAGTGTAATTTTGTTAGTCCTCACCCGGGTAGATATTTTCTGTAATTCGTATTTACTATTGGTAGCGTGACTGGGCTCGGGTGAGAGAAGACATGTAGTGCATCGCAAAAGTGTGGGTTTTGAAATTCGAAGCTTTTGGTGGGTCATTTTTTTATAGGAAAAAGGGGAAGGGGGCCCAAGGACATTTCCCCTTTGGGGGACACCAACTGAAATTTGGGTTGTGCGGAAGAGCTTCCCCCTTTTTGCATCACATATTGGTTCTTTTGCGGGGAAAGGATGACTTGAGGTAGTTGGGGGTCCCCTCTTTACCAAATGTGAAAATTTTACGTGGAGCAAGTCTGGTCAACTGTATCATAAGTTTTAGTAAGTCAATGAAGATCCCCAGGGGGACTTCTTTTTTCTCTTTTGCAGTGTATATATGTTCTAGCATGTGTATACGTGGACCCCCATACGACCTTAACCCGTGCAAAAGGGCTGGTTTTATGCAAAATGTTCGGTATGCGAAAAATTTTCCCCATAAGAAAAAATGGAAATCAAATTAATCCGTGCAAGACACCCAAAGTATGAAAAAATAATTTTTTTACCCATGAAAGTTAATTTTAAATACAACAAACTGAAAAAGGCATGCCAATTAATGACATTTCTTTTTTTGAAAATTTTGGTGATGATTGATGGGATGGGAGAGGGGGAGAGTGAGTGTTTTGTGTTCAGAAGGGGAATCCCTTCCATTAAGACTTGGGGTGCGAGTCCTTTTCTGGGTTCTCCCCTTTTTTTTTAATGCCCTAGGACCAGTTCAGAGTCACTGGATTCTTTGCCAAAAATATTGTCATAGTGGCCGACCTCTCGTTCCTTTTTTGACTTCCCTAAAGTGTTTCACAACTTGTCAGTGTACAGGTTGCCAACCGGCTTGCAAAGCTGTGTGAGGGGGATTTTCATCCCTGAAGGTTTGACTTCAAGCCCTTTGCACAGATTTCCTTAATCTTTGTAGTAGGCAACTTCTTCAATTTCTCTCTCCCCCCCTCTGAAAATTTCCTCGGTTGGCCTCTTGTGTTGAAGTTGACTATCGCTCATCAGGGTTAGTTCTTCATTTCCCCCTCCACCAACTTTCCCATTCCCCACAAACCCTCCAACCCCAAGGATTTTCCCCCCAATGCCACAATGGTTTTCCTCAACGGCATGGGTTTTCCCGGGGTTTACCCCAAAACCCTTAAATCCCTTTGGTTACACATTCTGGCCACAGTTTTTCCAAGCGGTTCAAGGTCCTCTTAGTCACTCCCTCCAAGCCTTACCTAAAAGGTTTTACACAATTGAGATTTAAAGGCCTCCCCAAAAACTCTCTAGAGTCAGTTGAGTTTTGAGGTCCTACAAAAGCACCTTTAAAAAGGGGTTTTTGTGTACAGTTTTTTAAATTTTTGCAAAACCCTGTGGTCCATGGGTGCAGGAGAGGGGGGTTTAGGAGGAAAAAAATTGACCTTAAAATGTTTTTTCAGTCCCCTAAAGTCGTTGCCACGTCGTAGGTGTCAGGGGCATTGTCTAAACCAGGGGGGCACTTAAGTTCTAATTTCTTTTCATTAGGAAATTTTCACATTGGGGGAAAAATGCAGGGTGTAACCATCTAGAAAAAGTCCCTAGTGCCCCCATCCCTTATTGTTTGCCTCCCAGCAACCAAATTTCCTTGGGGGAATTCTTTTGCCGAACGGTCTGGGAGTTTCGGGGAGTGATACCAAAAAAGGGCTCACTTTGCAATCACCAGTAGCTTTGGAAACACATCAACAAAGAAGCCTGTCTTTATAGGTTATGTCCGGGGTGCCTTTTCCTCCTGGTAATGTGGTCCTGCTTGGATTTTTTCCAAAAAAACAGGCCTGTTCACACAATTAAACACTTGTTCGGGTTTCAGCCCGTCCTTTCTATGTACTCCTTGAATTCCGCCATATTTTTCAGCTGTTTTGGGGTGGTCCCGAACTGGCAGCCTCACCATGCCTTATCACATTTTGCCACTACGTTCTTAAAATCTTAAACCACCTTTGTGGGCCCTTTAAAATTCACTCCATCACCTAGTTTCAGGCATTTTTTTTAAATTTAATTTTCCCCATGCAACTTCCTAGCCTTTTCGCTATATCGCTTGAGAGACTTATCTCCTCTACTGTTTTTCATTTATCCACACCAATAAATCCTCAACACTTCCCTCACTTGCGATCTCTGTAGAAAAACACAGTTGAAACCCCTTTGGCAAAAAAACATTCCTTGATTGCCTTTTTTTGCCCCCAATAGTAGGTGGTTGATTTGGGTTTTTGTCAACCGCCCGGGCGGCGACACCATCCATTTCTATTATCAATGATTTTTTCTTCTCTTATTGGGGAATTCTCACCCTTATTGCTGTTTGGGTTTGGCCTAGAAGCTTTCTTGGGGCCCTGGTACTTTTTTCAGATAAAGCACCGAAAAAACTGTAAAAATAGGAAATTTCCGATTGTATGCTTTTTGGTGTTACCGGAGGCTGGCTGGTAAACAGTGCCCCCAGCGGAACTGTGAGGGGCTGAGGGCGCACATTTGGGCGCTTCTCGGATGGGGAGCGTTGAGCGGGTTTTTGGGCGGTATGCGAGGCAAAAATTTTTGCGATCAAAGCGAGCGGGTTTCGGATTGTAAGTATGCGATGCTACGGGTTGCGGGGGTCCAAGTTTGCATCATTGTATTTTTTTAGGCCTGAAACCCAAAATTTGGCGGGGGTTTTTAGTTGTTTTGGGGGGATGATGTAGGAGTAGATTCGTTTTTCGAATTAATTTTTGAAGATTTTTGGGGAGGGGGGTGTAAAATTGGATATTGGCTATAGTTATTCAACTTGTTTGGTTTCCCCCCCTTTTTGGATGGGGTGACCCCTTTCTATTTTGAGGGCTGTTGTGGGAATCCATTTGGCATTGGGGGGTCCCTTTGGGGTTTTAGGTCAGTGAGGAGGATGTGGAAGAGTTGGTGGAGGGGGACAATGAGAATAACCACTGGGCTGCAAGATCATCTTCAACAGCAAGAGGCCAGATCTGAGGAAACTGCTTCAGAGGAGGGGAGAGAGAAATTGAGGAAGTTGCCTACTTCAAAGAATAAGGAAATGTGTGCAAAGTGGGTTGAACTGCAGACCTTTACGGATGAAAATCACCCTGACATAGCTACTGCAAGCTGTGTTGGCAACCTGTACAATGACAGTGTTATGGCCCATTTTCGGAAAGTCTTAAAGGAACGGGAGGTACACAGCTCTATTGACAGATTTGTTGTGCGACAGAGGTCCAGTGACTCTCAAGCTGGTCCTAGTGGCATTAAAAGAGGAAGGGAAGTAACCCTGGAAAAGGACTTGCTACCTCAAGTCCTAATGGAAGGAGATTCCCCTTCTAAACAATAACTTCCACACACTCCCCTCCTCCCATCCTATCAGTCATCACCAGATCTTCAATAAAGGTTAGTGTCATGCATTCTATTCTTAGTAGAGTAGTAATTGTGCATTTCTTCGTGGGTATTAATGAGAGAGTTCGGTGGTACAACCCCGCGGCCGTTCTTGTTACCAGGCCTCTAGGTCGTGTCCAGGATGCGTCAGCAACAGTCGATCTAATCACCCAGTATCCCATTTTACTATGGGGAACATTAGACTAACGGTGAAGATAACACGTCATGTTTCTACATGGCTCTCGGGAATCAGAACAGCCCTATCCGGTGAAGGCGAGAGGTTACCACCAGGTGGTAATTTTTTTTTTTTCATACTTTGGATGTCAGAACGGATTAATTGATTCAAGTATTCTTATGGAAAATTAATTCGGTACATTAATTCGGCCTTACGAATATGCATCTCAGAATGATTTGTAAGCGGGTCCACTGATATACACTCACTGTTTAACGCAATACTGCACTAAAGTTTTTACTATATATTGTTCACTTGTTATTTATATGCATCCAAATTTGTACATGTCCTCGCATAATGTGGTGCAGTGCTCTCTAAGTCGTATTTCGTCCTTTGGGCGCACTCATGCTCTGATCGCACCTGGGCACTCCCTTCCCAGCTTCCAGCCGTGTGCCATTGTTTACCAGTGAGCGACGGTCCCCCACTTGTTCATTCGAAATATTTCATAATAATCCATTCATTTTATTGCTTGCAAGTGAATGTTGCCGCTGTTGCCATACACGGCTCATTTTCTGCCAACTTCACGCCTCTATATCTCGGTAAGTACTGATGGCAATTTTTTTTTTTTTGACTAAAACAATCAGAAAAATAATCTTAACATTTTCATAAGAAAAATAATTTTCTTTTTTTTTTTAATATTTTTCAACACCAGGAGATACTTCAGGGTTTGGGGTTTCAACAGTCAAGGGGTTAATATCTAAGGTTGCATCACTAATTCTAATATTAGTTACTAACTGTATAAACCAACCTAAACCTTCCTTGAAAGGTAAATATCAGTCAGTATGTCCAATCTCACTACCTCTGCCAACTAGTGTTTGTGTTAAGGGTTCTTAATTAAAGTATCCTCTGACAATGTATCAAATGCTTTCCATAGGTCTCTGAAGAGCTCCAGGGGATATTCATTTTTTTGAGTGCTGTGTATAGTAGTTTGATCATTTGTATAATTGCATCATTCATACTTTTTTGGCCTAAATTCAAACTGGCAGGGGTTAACTGTGTTGTGGGATAATAGGTAGGAGTAAGTTATTATTACACTCTTCACTTAACGACGGAGTTCCATTCCTAAGACCACGTTGGTAAACAAATTTGTCACAAAGTGAAGAGTATATTATGTTGGTAGTGGGTTTGTGTCAGCTATCTTTGATATTGTTTAAATGTCACCTTTGCACCATTTATAACTTTTCTGGTATATCTTTAAATGTTATTACAGTAGTATACTGTATATTGTAATAAATGGAATAGAGGAAATCAGCTCTAATATACATTATTTAGGCATGCATACTGGTCAGAGAGCCGATGCCTTGGACGTAAGTCCGAGGCATCGGTAAACGAGTACATCGCTAAGCGAGGAGAGACTGTATTAAATTGTTATTTTTATCTTTTGAACCAGGCATTTGTAACCGTGATTCCTTGTTGAGCAGGTGGAGTAACGGTGAACGAGCCATGTGGTACTTCTCTGTTTTGTCAGAACAGCAATGAAGGTACCCTGGGACAGCAACTGTGGCGAGATAACAATAAACAAGCAGTCATTATCTCGCCAAAGGTTAGTGCAATTACTTATTTGTAGCTACAGAGTACTGCTAGTCTTGTGCAAGGAGGGGCAGGGGTCATCACAGGATGGGTTGGAGTCATGGCTTAAGCCAGAATTTCAATCTGAGGGCACTTAAAATAATTTGCTAAAAAAAAAAAAAAAAAAAAAAGAATTCATTTTTAAAACTTAGGATTTTTAGTATGAAAGTGAAATTTCTTAAACTATCATGTTTCTGTGTCAGTGGCCAATATGATACAATGAAATTAGCCATTAATTGAGAAAAAGTATTTTCATCAGGGGAGGAGCTTTAGCCCCATTATCTCCCTCCTCTTTGTGGCTGTTCCACTGGTTGAAGGAAGGGAGGATGTACAAAAGGTTTTGAGTGCTAGGGGGCTTGGACATCAAACAGGATTGTGTAATGACTGAACGACAGCGGTGATTGACTTGATGTGCTGTTGGAGTGCAAGTGAAGTAAATTTACGAAAAGATTTTGGGAACTGGTTAGATGGATTTGAGTCCTGGAGTTGGGAAGAAAAGTGCCTTACATTCTGACTTCTGTAGTTCAGAGTGTCAACTGACCTGTGATTTTGACAGGCATCTGATAAGACAGTTATTGAATATATATTTTTTTTAATTTATCCTTCCTCAGTGACAGATAGACTGTTAATAAATTTCTTTTCTGAGTTTGTAGTGGTTGTAGCACATGTAAATTCTTGGGAAACCATTCTATGCTTCTACCTTAGTAAAAGAAATGCTTTTTAAGACATCACCCATATCCTACCTAGTCTGGTAACTTAAAATAGAGGAATGCATTCACTGTCATTCATTCATACAGGAGTGTGCTAACATCACAATTCAGATGACACTGAACTGTAACATCCCCACCCCTCCTTCAGTGAATGCACTGTATTCCTTACATCCAGGACTCAAGTCCAGCTAATTGGCTTCCCCAAGTCCTTTATAAAAGTTACCTTGCTCACACTCCAACAGCATGTCAGGTTATTAAAACTACTTGCTCATTCACTGTAATCTAACCACACAAGCTTATTGGATATTCAAGCCACTAGCACTTTAACCCTTTCAAGGTTGGTTGCCGTACTAGTACGGCTTACGCGCCAGGGTTGGTGCCATACTAGTACGCATAAATTCTAGCGTCCTCAAATTAAGCAGGAAAAGGCTGGTGGTCCTGGATGTGAGAGAATGAGTCTCCATGGTCAGTGTGCACGGTATAAAAAAAAATCAGGGACCCGTGGTGCATTGTGGGAAAGCCATTTTATTACACCTTGTTCACCATGTCTGTCGGTAAGAAACTCCTCACCCTCGGCTAACTGGGGCTTTTTTGTTCCCAAGTGACAGTTCAAACACAGATGCAAGTGTCAGTGAAGCTGAATTTCATGGTTTTGAAGAGTTTGTGATCGAAAGCAATGCCCATGAAACCAACCTGAAGGAAGGAAGAAGAAAGGAGGAAGGAAGGTAGAAAAAAGGGAGGAAAAGAAGAGGAGAGGATGAAGGAGAGAGGAAGAGATGAGAGGAAGGTAGAAAGGAAGGAGGGAAGGAAGGAAGGAGGGAGGGAAGAAAGGAAGGAGACCATCAACCTAGGATAACTCAAAATATTCCATGTGGGTTGGTGGGGTGGGGAGGAAGGGATGGGTGTTGACAGGCAGTGAGAGTGGTGAGTGATGGTGTTACTTGTCATTGTGACACTAATTATACTGGTGACTCAGCATATTTACAAGTCCACCCCCACACAACAACTATGAGCTTTACAGAAGCTGTAGCAGTTCTGGGAAGTGTCCAGTGACTATATGTGTATATATGTGATAGAAAATAGTATAAACAACATGTTTATTGTTGGTTTGTGTAAACATGTTTTGTAAACATATAATAACTGTGGCAGTTATTGTGTAGCATACAACAGGGAATATACATTCAATATACCTTTATTGGTCTCACAGGCCAGAAAAGTTACTTGAAGGAGAAGGACGGAGGGGGAGGAAGGAAGGAGGGAGGGAAGGAAGGAGGTAGGAAGGAGGGAGGGTAGGAAGAGGGGGGGAGGAAGGGGGAGGGAAGGAAGGGG
>NC_069414.1:2300670-2317341 GCF_026875155.1 Cherax quadricarinatus | reverse complement strand
TGTTTTGCAGCCCTTTACTTTCCCCATTAAAAAACATTGGTCTCATTGAATTTTTGACATAACTTCAAACCCTTTAACCGGTTACTGTGTACACTATACTCATTCTTTTTTGCTTGGGGGTGTGGGTTTTTATATCTAACCCCTGGGAACTTCCCCACAACATGTTCACCTCACAGCAACTTGCCATACAGATTTTCACATGAATTGCTTCAGTATCAGCATTTCCCTCTCCAGCCTCCAGAGTATCAGGGTCTACATTATGGTCCCACATCATCATCCTGGTCTGGTTGATGGGCACTTCACTGGTACCATCCACCTCATACGAGCCAAACCGTGTCTGAAACTGAGAAAAAGCTCCGAGGGGGGGAGCATTACCATCTTTCCCCAAGCCAATAGCTCAGAGATTCCAGAGTGCTTCCCCACTCAGCAATACAAAGAAAGGGATCCTCTCATCCCATTGTTAGTATTGTCTATACCATAGGCTTGCATCATTGTCTTGAGGGTTTGATGTAATTTCCCTCTATTTCCCCTTGATCTGTTTGTACCTCCCGAGGAAAGCCAACAGGGGAAAAAGAACTTCATCAAAGCCCTTAAGACCACTCGACTGTTATCTTGCGTAGAGGGTTTGCTTCTGGGTACCTGGTAGTGGAGCAAATTATTGTTAGTAAATAATTATTTCCCATTCTTGTCCTTGGGAGGTGGGCCAACGACATCCACTACCAGCTTGCTGAAGGGTTCACTGGTGCTAAAATCGGCTGAAGGGGAACGGGTTTAATGCTTTGATTAGGTTTCCCTATAATTTGGCAGGCATGACAGGCCCTTTATATAATCTCCCACCGTCTCCCACAGCCGAGGCCAGAAAAAGTGCCTGGAACCCGGGATACGTTTTAGCAATACCTAGGTGTCCACCTAGAGGTGTGTCATGCACTAAGCTAAGAACATTGTTTCTATAAGGCTCAGGCACCACGACCTGGTGACAAAAACTTGGCTCTCCTCTACTGGTACTGCAACCGAAGGTGCCTTCTTTATGAGTATACCTTTCCTGAAAAAAGAAGCATTTATTTAAAAATGAAGATCCCTCCTCAGTCACAGCTGAGGCTCTGATCGACTTAAGTGTGTCATCACACCCCTGTGCATCAATTAACTGCATCATAGTAAGGCCGATCCCCTCACACTACTTTCCCCGATCTCTGCACTGATTAGGCTCAACTCGGGTTGTGGTATCCTTTCTTTAGTTGACTGCAGTTCAACCCCAGAAAATTTGAGTTTCCAAACCTAAGTCCCACCATCCTCATGAGAAATATAAGGATTACCCTTGGTATCCTGGGCACGAGACATACTTCTTGTGATGGCACCAACAGGGAAAAGGTCTGGCAGGTCTCCCTAGCCTTCTTCTCCCAAACTTTGGGGCCTGGTTTCCCCATACTAGTGGTTCTTCACTGTCTAACAGGCCCATAACATTATTCCCTAATAAGAGGTCGACCCCTTCAAAGGGAATTTCATCTGAGGGATACCTACAGGGAGATTGCCAACTTTGGTATGCAGATTCTACCCTAATTTGTGTACAGGTTTGTCCTTATGGTTGAACCCGTAATACCCTTCAATAAAATATCTACTCCGTATAGGTATCCTTAGACACTGGGGGCCCAGCATCTCCAGCACGTACCAAGGAGTAGTGCTACCATCATCTCTCAAGGACACTATGTTCTCAACCCTAACCCAACATTCCTTATGCAAAGCAATGTGACTTACTAGAAAATACCTGCATCTGGGGGGTCTAGACCCAAAGGTACTCCTCACCTTGCTTTGAAGACCAAAATAACAGGTAACTGGATGTGTGTCTGCGTTAGAGTCCTATGGGGTGGTTCCTCCCTTTCCTGATCTCGCTGCCTTGGACCAGCAAAACTTTTGTGTGTGTCCTGTTTTGTTTACCAGTAATAACAGATAACTCTTAAAGGTATTTTTACCATTTGGTGTAGGACTGGGCCCCCCCCCCCCCCCCCCCCCCCCCCCCCCCCCCCCCCCCCCCCCCACCCGCTACTGTTTACTCGAGGACCTGGAAAAATTATCTGAATTGTCTCTAGGTAAACTTTGAGCTCCAGCTGAATTACCTTTTCTCTTCTTTTTTAGAGGGTGCCTCAGCCTTCATTGTCCCTGAAAATTCTTGCCCCACTTACCTTTATGACCATAGGACTTGGGAATATGTTTAGAACGAGTGGAGAAGGGAAATTTCAGAAGGGAGCATGACTGTTTTTATTACCAATTTCCCATGCGAGCCAAGAAACGGTCACCTAGATCCAGTGCTTCTGAAAGTTATCTGGGTTTTTGTCCCAAATATTCTCTGAGTTCAAAAGGATTGGTATTGTACAATTCCTCATGAACCATCGGATCTACTAATTTGTATAGTCTTTATTAAATCCTTAGAAACAAAACCATTTCTTAAAAAGAACTGTTCTCATTCCCAAACTCAGTTAAGTCCTCTGCCCATCCTAAAATTTTTTGATTCCTGGAACTTTTGTTATATTTCTAGGTATCATTTGTATGCAAGCAATACTTCCTCTTTTAATCTTTATCATAATCAGAAAATTTTTTCCCCTTTCCCCAAAGCAGTCTTACTCTCTGGAATCCTTTACCACAAGTTCGTGTGCGAACTAGGGTAGCTCCACTTCTGTTTGGGCCATCCTTGCTCCATGAGCAATCTTCTCAAAAAATGAAAAATATCTATCTGGTCACTCTCTGTAAACTTAGGGAGAAAATTTGCAGCTTTGTTATGTTAAAGTACTGCTCAGGTCTGGTTCTGAACCTTCCTACCTTTGACGCTCCCTCTCTTTTGCTTTCATTAATTTCATTTCAGCATCAGCACAGCTAATTTCAGTCTCATCCATTCCATTTCTGTAACACCTGGGGTAGGTGATCCCTCATGTTCCCATGTTAACAGGCTTGTTTACTGATGAATTATTACCTTTTCCTGAAGCCTAAAAAGTTTAAAGACCATCTTCTGACATAGGTTTATCTTTAAACAGTATCAATGAACAAAGTTTTCCCACAGGCACCATAAAAATAACCACAAATTGAATGTAAACTATTGCACATAGCACTTAACATATAACACAACAAAAATGTGTTTCTCAAACTTTTCCCACCTTAGTGAGAAAAACAATGTGTAAACTAATATATGAAAACAACACTTCAATGACACACTTGGTAAATCTCTCTACCAGAAAACATTGCAACTGTTGATTACCCATACCAGCAAATATAGTTCAAAGAATGTTATTGAGTTATTTTTGCAGTCAATAACTCTACCGGTCAAGCTCCCATGTTACGTTGGTTTGTCCCTTATTACTTGATAGTAAGGTTCTCTCTACATGTTCTAGTGTTGGGGTAGCTTTTTACATAAAGGGCCTTAATCTGTCTAGGGGTAATAACTTACATCATGGCTGGATCATATTGAGTGTCGGATATCCTCTCACCAGCCCTCTTCACAGGTTTGTAAACTACTACACATAAAAAATATAAACTGTATTCTCAATAGATATGTACAGAATATACAATTACAAGCCTCACATTTTCAAAACAAAGATTACCACACTCCATAGTGTTCTCCATGGTTGTTTTCCAACAACTTTTGTCCTTCTCTCTTCTTGACATAACTCTGGCTAACCAGTGTTTGACAAACTTTAGTCATCCCTGGGTATGGGTGGCCACAACTTAATTATAAAAACTCACCCCTGGGAGACACACATATATGCCCCAAAAAGATAGAAGAGGACCAGTGATCCTGCAGTTGAGGTCAGCCACAGAGGGAGAGAGTCAGAGAGAGGGAGAGAGAGAGAATCTAGATAAGCTCCTCCCACCAAAACAAAAGGACTGTTGCCAAGCCACAATTCTCCAGTTACCACAATTCTTACCACACCTAATTTTACTTTTACAAAAAGAAATACAACTTTATCAACTACTTATTTCAAATTGTGAGTTTTATGTGTCTATAGTATAACCTATTATATTGAGAAAAATAGCGCTTGACCCAGCTGCTCTCAGTTCATAAGGTTGATCAGCCCTTATGACATTTAGAACTGAAGTCCCATCAATCAATATAATTAGTATTTCCAGAGTAACTGTACTTATAAACCCTTTCAGGGTCCGTCCATAGATCTACGGCTTTACGTTCAGGGTCTCCAAAACCGTAGATCTACGTCATGAGCTCAGCTCGCTCTGAGGATAACCTGTGGTCGTACATTTGGGCCTAGATAATGAGAGAATACATCTATGTGGTATGTCTGTGACACCCTTACCAAACAGATCCTGCAGCCACATGTGTATAATGAGGAAAAAAAAAACTGAAATCATGATTTTTCGATTTAAAAACAGCGATTTTGCAGTGTTTTTCATATGTTTTTTATATGTTGTATTTGCGATTTTCTTGTCTCATTTGATAGAAAATGGAAGACATTATTACAGAATTAGGAGATGATTTTGATTGGTTTTAGCACTGGAATGGGCTTGAAAACTGAGCTCAAGGTAGCAGGCACATGATAAAATTTTGACCGATATTCAAGAGTAAACCAAAACGCCCTCACACCGTTCTACTACACGCCATGCTGCTGGGTCTTAATATGCCATTCAAAAATATGGTGATGATATAATACAATTATACATGTATTGCATAACAGTAAATCTTCTATTTTTTGGTGTGAATAAAAAATTCATTATGTGAATAAACAAATCAAAATGGAATTTCCTATTTGTAAAGCCTCAAAACGTAACTAATGAACGGGGAAATGTTAGTTGTTCCAGGAATACTACATTGGTTTATTCTGGACCCTATTTTGAAATGGATTATTTGAACTTTTTGTTAAATTGGCCAAATTACAATTTCCGATCACTTTCATTTGTATTTGAAAAAGTTTGACTTGCGATTTCTTGTGCTCAATCGATAGAATAGAAGTAATACTAGTGAAATGCATAAGAATTTGGTTGACTGATAATGTAATGGCCTAAAATGGGAGGTCAATCGGCAAAAATGCCAATTCTCGTAAATAATCGCTGACACATCAAATCGTGAGAGCATTAATTTCGGTTCAATTTTTCCATCAAATTTCGTACTTTTTGTTTTATTACCTTCACAAAAAGATTCTTCTACATTTCATAGAATAAAAAACATTTTTTTTTTTGAAAAATTCTTGGGACACTGGGGCATCACTTCAGATTTTGGCCTTGGACCTGAGGGCAGTTAAGTAAACTGTTATTATAAATACATTGTTGGGTTCTATAGCCCCATAACATTGGGCTATATAAGGCCACATGGAGGAAGTAAGCCGTCATAATGGTGGTGAAAGAAGCACTGTTTTCTGTAGCCCTCTATAACTCAACAAACATTGGAGGAGTTTGTAGAATCGCTGAATCATTGAGAAGGCACCCTCTACCACCATCACTACCCACCTTCTATCACTATAACAACTGCTACCACCA
This sequence comes from Cherax quadricarinatus, assembly GCF_026875155.1. Lineage (NCBI taxonomy): Eukaryota > Metazoa > Arthropoda > Malacostraca > Decapoda > Parastacidae > Cherax > Cherax quadricarinatus. The sequence goes on along the minus strand of NC_069414.1, from coordinate 2,311,869 downwards.
TCATTACCACCTACAACTTGAAAATTATAAAACACATATGCAGTATAATGTGTCATTTGTTGACAAACCACGTTTCACCACGCAGTGGGCTTTTTCAAGTCACAAACAGATCTACCTGGGGTGGAAGGTTACGTGAGTATTTATAGTGAGGTTCAGATGTTGCATCTGATGATGTACTGAGTGGGGTTATAGAGTCTAAAATCTTGGGTAGCTTGAAAAGTTTGTGAGCAGATCTTCTGCAGTGATTCCTACCATTCCTATGCTCTTCGTGAAGAAGTTCCTTGGCAAGTGGTTCAGCTATGTTATAGAGGCCATTATTCTGGTTGAAAATTGTCGCGATAGATATAGAGATAAGTGATGATTCCAGGATTCTTCGGTATTGAGTGTTGTCTTCTGTGGCATAAGTCTTGTTTTTCTGTAGTTTATTAAGTGGTTGTGTGAATTATGGTGTTGTACAAGGCCATTCCTTGTATTTGTTCAGCCCTGCTTGGTATTGGTGTTCTGAAATACGTGTTTGGAGCGTCCCTGATGTTTTGCCCACGTTTAATTTGCTGCAGTCATTACAATGAGGGTATGTATACCGTGCAGAGGATGAAGCTTGTCCACTGTCTATTATGGTTAATGTCCTTGATGGTCGTGGTTGTGGAGGTAGATACTTGGATGAGATATTGGAAAAGGATGTTGGAAACGTGTTGGCAATGGAGTTGGTGGGGAGCGACTATGTATCTCTTCCGGCAGCGTTTTCTCTGGGTTCTTGTGTTGAAGATGTTAATGCTCGTCGTCTGCAGTCTCTGATGAAGTTATGAGGATAGTGGAGTTTAGAAAATACTTGTTCAATTATGGTGCACTTCTTCCTCAAGAAATCATTGCTGGAGATTCTGCAGTCACGCAGGGAAGAAGCCTATAATTACACCACGTTTAGTTTTGGTGTTGGGTGAGAGTAGACAGCGGGAGAGGTTGATTTTGGGTTGGTTGGGTTTCGACAGACTTTTTAAACGAAACAAGTTCCATGGTCAGCTTTGCAGAGAGAACATCAAGGAAAGGAGGAGTGTTGTTGACTTCTTCTTCAAAGTGTGAACTGGATTGAGGGCTCGACTGGTTGAGCTTGTCTTGGAGAGCTTGAACGTTGAAGCGTTCTAGGAGTTATGCGGAGGATATCATCAAATTAACGGGGCCCAGGCCGACAGCATGAAGAATAATGGTGGAGAGAAAAGCTCGGCTTTCTAAGATATTCCATGTATAGGTTCGCCAGGACCGCATGCCGTGGCGAACCATGGGTAGTCCAAAAAGTCTGTTGAAGAGGTATTTTTGAAGAGAAAACACGTGTAAGCCGACACAATAGTTCAACAGTCGGTGAAATCGCTGGCTGGTATTGGAAGATCATGTTGAATCGTCAATTTTTCCTGCGCAAGAGGTCGATGGGCTTGTGTAGTAGGTACTTTGTGTGAATAGGGAAGTTTACGTCCAAGGCTGGAAAAAGTTTTTTTTCCTGATGTTGATGTTGCAAATGCGATTGAGAAGAATCACCTGAGTGTTTGAGATGTGCTGGACTGATAGTCCCCAGAGTTTAGAGAGGTGTTTGCGAGAATTCCTGAGAGTGGTGGGGAGCATGCCTATTCAAGGATTTGGGCCTCATTGGGATACCAGGCTTGTGAGTTTTGGCAGGCCGTACATTCTGGGCAGGTCTGGGGGTTGCTGGGTGTGGTGTGCAGAAGTTTCTCCTTTTCTGAGTCCTCAGAATGCGGCGATTCCTCTTGAAGAAAAGTTTTAGTTAAGTGTCCACTTGGTTAGTTGTGAGAGGTTTGTAGCGTATCTGGGTCATTAAGTTATTGGCATTTTTTTTGTTCCCTATAAATATCAGTGTTTTTGATAACAACTACACCTCTTTTATCAGCGGTGGTGACCCTGTGGTCGTGTCTTCTGCTAACCTTTTAGTGCATTGATGTAACGTTGAGGTTATGACTGGGGAGCTGCGTTGTTGAGTGGCTGCTGAGATGTATGCGAAACGTTGTCAATAAAGATCACATTATACTGCATATGTGTTTTATTTCCATTGTGTAGGTATTTTATACCATTTATTTTCCACCACTTCACTGTACCACCATCACTACCCACCTTCTACCACCCTCTACACCATCAAACACTATCACAACTGCTTCACTCTACCACCACCACCACCACCTTCGTATTTTTCTTCAAACTTTTTCTTAAATTTATTTGTGTTTTCTCACATTCTTACCAAAGGGCTGGCAGTAGAAGCTATGTTTGCAGCCATGGTGACTTATTTAGCAGTTGCAAGCATTAAAACAAATGGAATTATTATGAAATGTATGTATGAACTCGTGGGGATCATCCTCACTCACTATAAACAGTGGCACAATGGCTGGGAATGGGAGTGTTGAGGCGGCTTAGGGTTGTGTGTACACGTCCCAGGGACAAACGACATTTGCGAGTCAAATACGACGAATTCACGAGCCAATTGTTTTGACGAAAATAACGTTATTGGATTTTCGAAAATTACGAATATCGAGCCTTACGATTATCGAGGACCACTGTATATGACGCTATATGCACTCTGGTAGTGGTCCCATATGCTAATTCCAAGGGAAGGGTATCATCTTGGAGTAATCCCATGGCTGTAACAGGATACAGATAGTGAAAATGAAGATGATAGCATTGCAATTGGATGGAAAATGTGCATGCATTGGTGCGTGGTAGTGGTGGTGCCAGCGTGAGGCACCAGCAGTGGGCCATGCTGCCACCAACGCTGCTGACTCAGCTGAATAAAACAAAGTCCTCCATTCCCCCACCCACCCACCCACACCGGCTCCACAACCACAACCAACCTGTCAATTACCAGTACCCACCAGACAGACTGCACCAGGGATTGGCAGGAAGCTGACAAATCCCCTCAAATTGATGAAAGTGTTTTTCAGAGTGAAAATACGGTCATCTTGTACACTTGGGAACAATGCCACTGACTAGAATGTTTCGAGTTATTCTTTGACGAAACCCCTGATGAGATTGTCAGGGAAAGCAACAGGCTACTTCGGTTACACCATGGTAAACATAATCTTACACCAAAATCAGCATACACGTGGAAGGGAGACAAACTGTGGCTGAGATGTATCTTTTGTTTGCCACAATAATGGCTTATTGCCACAGTGTATAACCCTTTTAAACGGTCCAAATGTATATATATGTTCACTTGCGCAGCACCTGAGTACAGGTGGACCCCGGTTATCGATTTTATCGTGATGCAAGAGGGGTAATTGTTATGCGAAATAATCGTTATGTGAATGAATTTTCCCCATAAGAAATAATGGGAAATAAAATTAATCCGTGCAAGGGACACCCAAAGTATGAAAAAAAATTTTTTTACCACATGAAATGTTAATTTTAATACACACAAACTGAAAAAGGCATGCACAATTACATGACACTTTACTTTTTTATTGCAAGATCTGTGATGATTTGATTGATGGGATGGGGGAGGGGAGAGAGAAGTGTTAGTGTTTAGAAAGGGGATTCCCCTTCCATTAGGACTTGAGGTAGCAAGTCCTTTTCTGGGTTACTTCCCTTCTTCTTTTAATGCCACTAGGGCCAGCTTCAGAGTCACTGGACTTCTTTCGCACAAGATATCTGTCCATAGTGGCCTGTACCTCTCGTTCCTTTATGACTTGCCTAAAGTGTTTCACACATTGTCAGTGTAATAATCACAGCACGGCTTGCAATAGCTAACTGTGTGAGGGTGTTTTCATTCCATGAAGGTTTGCACTTCAAGCCACTTTGCACAGATTTCCATTATCTTTGTAGTAGGCTTTGTAGTAGACTTCAGGATGTACATGTTTATAGAGGGGCCACAGATATATCAGATCACTTTCTGGTTGAGCTACATGAGAGTAAAGGTAGATGGGATACAAGAGAATAGAAGCATCAGGAAAGAGAGAGGTGAAGGTTTATAAACTAAAAGAGGAGGCAGTTAGGGTAAGATAATAAAAAGATTATTGGAGGATAGATGGGCTAATGAGAGCATAGGCAATGGGGTCGAAGACGGTAATGGGGTAGGTTTAAAAATGTTAGTGTTAGAGTGTTCAGCAGAAGTTTGTGGTGTTACAGGAAAGTGGGTGCAGGAGGGGGAAGAGGACGCGAATGGTGGAATGATGATGTAAAGAGAGTAGTAAGAGGAGGAAAAAGTTAGCATATGAAGAAAGTTTTTACAAGTAGAAGTGATGCCAAGGAGGGAAGAGAATATGCGAGAGAAAAAGACGAGAGGTTAACGAGAGTGGTTGAAAAGCATGTAAAAAGAGTGAGCAAATGACTGAGAGGGGTGAGATGTATCAACAAATTTTGTTGAAAATAAGAGAAAAAGTTTTGGAAGTGAGATTACTAGTTAAGAAAGCCTAGAGAACAAATGGAATTGTCAGTTAAAAATAGGAGAGGAGAGTTATTAATTGGAGAGTTAGAGCGTATTGGGAAGATGGAGGGCTATATTTTGGAGGATTTGTTAAATGTTGATGACAGATAGGGAAGCTGTGATTTCGTGTATAGTGGCAAGGAGGAATAACATCTTGTAGGGAGTGAGGAGAGCCAGTTGTGAGTTGTGGGGGGAATGTTCGTGAGGCAGTAGGTAGAATGAAAGGGGGTAAGGCAGTCGGGAATTGATGGGTATAAAGATAGAAATGTTTATAAGCCCGGTGGGGGATATAGTTTTTGGACAGTGGTTGGTGCAATTATTTCAATAAATGTATGAGAGAGGGTAAGGTACCTAGGGATTGGCAGAGAGCATGCATGTTCCTTTGTATAAAGGCAAAGGGGGGGATAAAAGAGGTGCAAAAATTTATAGGGGGATATGTCTGGTGAGTGTACCTGGTAAGTGTATGGTTTGAGTTTATTGAAAAGAATTAAGAGTAAGACGGAGAGAGAGAATAGGATAGCAGCATGAACAAGGAGGGGGGGGGGGGCTTTGGGCAGGGTAAGGGGGTGTGTGACAGGTGGTTTACAGTGAAAACATATAAGTGAACAGATTTAGATTAAGGCTAAAGAGGTCTTTGTGGCATCTATGGGATTTGGAAAAAGGCGGATGACAGGGTGGATAGGGGGGGCAATGTGGCAGTGTTGCAAATGTATGGTGTAAGGAGGTAGGTTACTGAAAGCAGTGAAGAGTTTTTTAGAGGATAGTGAGGCTCAAGTTAGAGTATGTATGGAAAAGAGGAAATTTTTTCCCAGTAAAGTAGGCCTAGACAAGGGATGTGTGATGTCACCGTGGTTGGTTAATATATTTATAGATGGGGTTGTAAGAGAAGTAAAGCGAGGTTCTTGGCAAAGAGGCGTTGGAGTTTTAAAAAAGATAAAGAATCACACAAAGTGGGGAGAAGTTGTCACAGCTGCTTCTTTTGCTGATGACACTGTGCTCTTGGGGAGATTCTGAGAGAAGTTGCAGAGATTGGTGATATGAATTTGGTTTCTAGGGTGTGCAAAAGAAGAAATTAAAGGTGAAATATAGGAAAGAGTAAGGTTATGAGGATAACATAAAGATTAGGTGATGAAAATTGAATATCAGATTGGAGGGAGAGAGTATGGAGAGGTTGAACGTATTCAGATATTTGGGAGTGGACGTGTCATCGGGAGGGGTCTATGAAAGATGAGGTGAATCATAGAATTGATGAGGGAAAAGAGTGAGTTGGTGCACTTAGGAGTCTGTGGAGACAAAGAACTTTGTCCTTGGAGCAAGAGGGGAAGTATGAGAGTATAGTTTTACCAACGCACTATATGGGATGTGAAGCGTGGGTGATGAATGTTGCAGCGAAGGAGAAGGTGGAGGAGTGGAGATGTCATGTCTGAGGGCAATGTGTGGTGTGAATATAATGCAGAGAATTCGTTAGTTTGGAAGTATTAGGAGGAGGTGCGGGATTACCAAAAACTGTTGTCGAGGGCCTGAGGAAGGAGTTGTTTAGAGGTGCGTTCGGACATGTAGAGAGAATGGAGCGAAACAGAATGACTTCAAGAGTGTATCAGTCTTGTAGTGGAAGGAAGGCGGGGTAGGGGTCGGCCTGAAGGGTTTTTGGATGGGAGGGGTAAGGAGGTTTTGTGTGCGAGGGCTTGGGACTTCAGCAGGCATGCGTGTAGCGTGTTTGATAGGGAGTGAATGAGACAATGGTTTTTAATATTGACGAGCTGTTGGATGTGTAGCAAAGTAACATTTATGAAGGATTCAGGGAAACGGCAGGCGGACTTGAGCCTGGAGATGGGAAGTACAGTGCCTGCACTCTGAAGGAGGGGTGTTAATGTTGCAGTTTAAAAACGTAGTTAAAGCACCCTTCTGGCAAGAAGTGATGGAGTGAATGATGGTGAAAGTTTTTCTTTTTCGGGCCACCCTGCCTTGGTGGGAATCGGCCAGTGTGATAATAAAAAAAAAAAAAAAAAAAAAAAACAGGCAACTTCTTCAATTTCTCTCTCCCCTCCTCTGAACCAGTTTCCCCAGGTCTGGCCTCTTGCTCTTGAAGTTGATCTATCAGTCATCAGTGGTTAGTTCTTCATGTCCTCCTCACCAACTCTTCCACATCCTCCACTAACCTCAACCCCAAGGGACTTTCCCCAATGCACAAATGGATTCCTCAACTGGCACAGGATTTCAGGGTTTAGCCTCAAACCCTTTCCAAAATCCTTTTGGTCTACACATTCTGGCCACAGTTTCTTCCAAGCAGAGTTTCCAAGGTCTTCTTAGTCAACTCCCCCAAGCCTTCCCTTATAAGGTTTTACACAATTGAGGATATTAAAGTGCCTCTCTCCAAAAGTCTCTTAGAGTCAGTGGAGTTTCTGAGGTCATACAAAGCACCTTTCAAACAGGCTTTTGTGTACAGTTTTTATGAAGTTTGCAATAACTGCTTGGTCCATGATGGGCTGCAGGAGAGGAGTGGTTTTTAGGAGGGCAAAAATTCACCTTAATGAAGGCTCAGGTCCCCATAAGTTCGCTCTGCCACGTCTGTAGGATGACCAGGGGCATTGTCTAACACCAGGAGGCACTATGTAAGGTCTAATTTCTTTTCAGTTAGGAATCTTTAACATTGGGGGCAAATGCGATGATGTGAAACAGTTATAGAAAAAGTCTAGTGACCCATGCCTTATGTTTGCCCTCCAAAGCACCACACAAATTATCCTGAGGACATTCTTTTGCCTCGAACGCCTCTGGGAGTTTCAGAGTGATACACTAATAAGGCTTAACTTTGCAATCACCACTAGCATTGGCACACATCAACAAGTATGCCTGTCTTTCTATTGGCTTATGGTCCTGGGAGTGCCTTTTTCCTCCTGGAGTAATGTAGGGTCCTGATTGGGCATTTCTTCCAGAACAGGCCTGTTTCATCACAATAACCACTTGTTCAGGTTTCAGTCCTTCACTGTCTATGTACTCTTGAATTCCTGCCACATATTTTTCAGCCGCTTTTTGGTCCGAACTGGCAGCCTCACCATGCCTTATCACATATGGATGCCACTACGCTTCTTAAATCTCTCCAAAACCAACCTTTGCTGGCCTTAATATTACTCACATCATTCACTGTTGCAGGCATTTTTTTTAATTAAATCCTCATGGCCGCAAGCTTCCTAGCCTTTTCACATATGATCGCTGAAGGACGTATCTCCTGCTAGCTGTTTTTTCATTTATCCACACCAATAAGAGTCTCTCAACATCTTCCACACTTGCGATCTTTGTTCGAAAACACAGTCTAACCTTGGGGCAAGAAACAGCTTCCTTGATGTCTTTCTGGTGCCACATAGGAGCGATGGTTGATGGGGTTTCTGGTACAACTTGACTAGGTCGGCGTTCGCACTCCACTTTCATACTTATCAATGATCTCTTTCTTCATTTCAATGGCGAATTCTCACCTTATTGGTTGTACGGTTGGCACCTAGAAGCTTTCTTGGGGCCCATGGTCACTTATTTTCCAGAAACAGCACCGAAAACACTGTAATAATACAAAATATTCCGAGTGTATGCTTGGATGTTACCGCGGAGGCTGGCTGGTAAACAATGGCATGGGCGGCACATGTGAGGCTGGCTGAGGGCGCACATTGGACGCGTCTCGGACGAAAATCGGTGAGCGGGTTTTTAACCGGTATGCGCGGCAAAATTTTTGCGATTAAAGTAAGCGGTATGCGGATTAATCGCTATATGATGCCATCGTTATGCGGGGGTCCACTGTATTTTGACAAAAAAAACTTTTTTTTTTTATATAGAAAAAAAGAGCACAAGGCACTTAGTGGTCCCAGATTTTTTTAATATGGTGCACACCGAGTGTTAAGACCCATTCTATGCTGACCAGACATCTCAGGGCAATCGTGCCAAATTTGGAGGCAGGAAAATTAAAATGTATATGTATATACATTTGGGGCACTACGCGTAAGAAGGTGTATATACGCTTGGATTGTTTAGGGGATAAGCACAGTGTCAGATCATACTATTCAACAGACCGCCTGATTGCAACCCCAGGTTTCAGCGATGTAATAAAAGTGAATCGATTCGTGCTACTATTACGTATGCTTCACTTCTCAGACAAAACAAGGCCTGACAGAAACGACAGGTTATATAAGATTAGGAAAGTGTTTGTGTATCTGAAACAGAAATTCAGTATGTATTTTTATCCCTTCAGGAAGCTTGTTACTGATGAGTCTTTGATTCTGTTCAAAGGAAGACTCTCTTTCAAGCAGTACATACCTAGCAAGAGGAAATGCTTTGGTATAAAGTTGTTTGTGCTTTGTGACTGCTACAGTGGTCTTGTATTTGATATTATTGTGTTCACTAGAAGTAATACATTGCAAAATATACGAGGAAGTTATTGGGCATCTCTGGTGATGTGGTTAGCACAAAGTTGGAACCATATCTTGGTAAGGGGCATATATTATATACTGTTAACTGGTACACAAGCCCCTCACTCAGTGCTTTTTTGGGAGTGAACATGACAGATGTGTGTGGCACAGTGCGTGGAAATCGTAAGAATATGCCCAGGTTTGATGGCACGCATTGAGGTGAGGTGCAGGCGTTTGCTGCCAAATGACATTATGGCATTTTGGTGGCATGACAAACGAGATGTCACACTGTTGTCATCAGTTCACCCTAATGAAATGACAAACACTGGCAGACAGAATAGAGAGACAATGAACCTATTCTAAGACCCGCAGCTGTTTATGGACTACACCTCAATATGCGTTCAGTGGACAAATGTGACATGCAGATTGGGTTTGCTGATTGTGTTCGCAAGAGTTATAAGTGGTACATAAAACTCTTTTTCCATATTCTGGACATTTTTATGCTCAATGCTTATAATATGTATAAGATGAGGACCAGAAACAAACCACCACATGGCGAATTTTGTGTCTGTCATCAGACAAATAATACCCAAGTACCAAGGAACAACACCTGCATTAGAAAACTGCCCACTAAATTTTCAAGAACTACCTTCTCATCTGAGGGCTGGTGATCACTTCCTAATAAAACTTCCTGCTACTGCTTTCAAGAAAAAGGCTGAGAAGAGGTGCTACGTCTGTGCACATATAAAAAAAATGCCCACCACAACAATGCAGAGCCACTTGTTTTATGTGTGAGGAGTGTAAACACCACTGTGTATGACACTATGTTTCAGAGACTTGCACAGGCTGCAGAACTTTTAGAAACATGTCCTGTGACTGTATATGTGTATATAAAATATAGAAAGATGGTAATAAACAACATTTTACATTGGTTCATTTGGGTTGTAAATAAGTTTTGTAAACAATATAATGACAACAGCATTTGTGCAGTTATTGTGTAGTATAGAAAGAATAAATATTTACAAAAACAGTGCTCATATTGGTCTCACAGGCCATAAAAGTTACTGAAAAGAAAAGATATTAAAAAATAATAGAAACAAGAAAAAACAAAAACTTTTTTTGGGTGACTGGCAGTCGGCGATGTTGCCTTTATGCGGTTCAATTTCTGTCAACCTCACGCTTCCATATCTCAGTAAGTATTGATGGCAAAAAATTTTTTTTTAGCCTATAAAGTTTAGATAAAAGCTCTTATCTTCTCATAGGAATTTTTTTTTTTTCGAATATTTTTCGACCCTGAGAACAAGTCTGGGAGAGCCTGTCAATCCTGAAAAGGTTAACACAGACTCCCTCTTTGACTTTTTGACAGCAACAGATTTTTTGCATAACCTTTGATTGTACAGTGGACCCCCGAGTTTCATGATTAATCCGTTCCAGAGAGCCTGCCGAAAGTCGAAATTCACGAAACTCGAAACCATTTTCCCCATAAGGAATAATGGAAATAAAATTAATCTGTTCCAGACACCCACAAATATTAAAATAAATTTTTTTTTTCAAATTAAATAAAGATTTACATACTGAAAAAAATCAGAAATCAAGTACGTGCATATACAAAATAATAACATTACACTTATCTTTACTGAAGACCTCTGGGTGGATGGAAGATGGAGGAGGGGATAGGAGGAAGGTGTACACTATTGTTTGGAAGGAGAATCTCCTTCCATTAGGACTTCAGGTAGCAAGTCCTTTTCTGGGGTTACTTCCCTTCTTCTTTTAATGCCACTGGGAACAACTTGAGAGTCACTGGACCCTGTCGTACAAAATATCTGTCCAGAGAGGTCTGTTTCTGGCATTTCTTTATGATTTGCCTGAAGTGGGACAAGGTTTTGTCACTGAACATGTTTGCAGATATGGCTTGTTTCGGCTTCATCAGGGTGATACTTTTCAACAAAACTTTGGAACTTATTCCACTTTTAGCACATGTCCTTAATCACCGAAGAAGGCACCCCCTTCACTCTCTTTTCCCCCTCCTCTGAAGCAAGTTCCTCAGCTGTGGTCTGATGCTGTTCAGTTGAAGCTCTTGCAGTTCGTCAGTGGTTAGTTCTTCCCCGTTGTCCTCCACCAACTCTTCCACATCCCTGTCACTCACACTCCAACCCCATGGACTTTCCCAATGCCACAACTCCTTCCACAACAGGCAGAGGGTTGGCAGGGTCAGGGTCTGCCTCAAACCCTTCAAAATCCCTCTGGATTGTGTTATTCACTTTCTTTACCAAAGGGCTTGCACTAGCTTTCCTTGGGCCCATGGTGACTTATTTAGCAGTTGCAATCACAAAAAAACAAAGGATTTTACGTATGAAACCACGGGGGGATGTCACATGTTGGTAAAAATGG
>NC_069414.1:2225486-2300170 GCF_026875155.1 Cherax quadricarinatus | reverse complement strand
CATTGTCTAACACCAGGAGGCACTTAAGTTCTAATTTCTTTTCAGTTAGTTAATCTTTCACATTGGGGACAAATGCATGGTGTAACCAGTCATAGAAAAAGTCCCTAGTGACCCATGCCTTATTGTTTGCCCTCCACAGCACACACAAATTCTCCTTGAGGACATTCTTTTGCCTGAACGGTCTGGGAGTTTCAGAGTGATACACTAATAAAGGCTTCACTTTGCAATCACCAGTAGCATTGGAACACATCAACAAAGTAAGCCTGTCTTTCATAGGCTTATGTCCTGGGAGTGCCTTTTCCTCCTGAGTAATGTAGGTCCTGCTTGGCATTTTCTTCCAAAACAGGCCTGTTTCATCACAATTAAACACTTGTTCAGGTTTCAGTCCTTCACTTTCTATGTACTCCTTGAATTCCTGCACATATTTTTCAGCTGCTTTGTGGTCCGAACTGGCAGCCTCAGCCATGCCTTATCACACTATGTATGCCACTATGCTTCTTAAATCTCTCAAACCAACCTTTGCTGGCCTTAAATTCACTCACATCATCACTAGTTGCAGGCATTTTTTAATTAAGTCCTCATGCAACTTCCTAGCCTTTTCGCTTATGATCGCTTGAGAGACGCTATCTCCTGCTAGCTGTTTTTCATTTATCCACACCAATAAGAGTCTCTCAACATCTTCCATCACTTGCGATCTCTGTTACGAAAACTCAGTTGAACCTTTGGCAAGAACAGCTTCCTTGATTGCCTTTCTGTTGCCCACAATAGTAGAGATGGTTGATTTGGGTTTCTTGTACAACCTGACCAGGTCGGCCGACACGCACTCCACTTTCATACTTATCAATGATCTCTTTCTTCATCTCTATTGGAATTCTCACCCTTATTGCTGTAGGGTTGGCACTAGAAGCTTTCTTGGGGCCCATGGTCACTTATTTTCCAGATAAAGCACCGAAAACACTGTAATAATAGGAAATATTCCGATTGTATGCTTGGATGTTACCGCGGAGGCTGGCTGGTAAACAATGCCACCGGCGGAACATGTGAGGCTGGCTGAGGGCGCACATTGGACGCGTCTCGGACAGAGAGCGGTGAGCGGGTTTTTGGGCGGTATGCGAGGCAAAATTTTTGCGATCAAAGCGAGCGGTATGCGGATTGTACGGTATGCGGATTGTACGGTATGCGATGCGTACGGTATGCGGAGGTCCACTGTAATAGCATCATTAGTATTTTTATTAGGCCTGAATCCAAATTGGCAGGGGTTGAGTATGTTTTGGGAGATGATGTAGGAGTAGATTCGTTTACGAATTAATTTTTCGAAGATTTTTGAGAGAGGGTGTAAATTGGATATTGGCCTATAGTTATTCAACTCTGTTTGGTCTCCTCCTTTATGGATCGGGGTGACCCTTGCTATTTTGAGAACTGTTGTGGAATCCATTGTGGCATTGGGGAAGTCCTTGGGGTTGTAGGTCAGTGAGGAGGATGTGGAAGAGTTGGTGGAGGAGGACATTGAAGAACTAACCACTGATGAGCTGCAAGATCATCTTCAACAGCAAGAGGCCAGATCTGAGGAAACTGCTTCAGAGGAGGGGAGAGAGAAATTGAGGAAGTTGCCTACTTCAAAGAATAAGGAAATGTGTGCAAAGTGGGTTGAACTGCAGACCTTTACGGATGAAAATCACCCTGACATAGCTACTGCAAGCTGTGCAAGCTGTGTTTGGCCACGGAAGCTTACAAGACAGTGTTATTGCCCATTTTTCGGAAAGGTCCTCTAAAGGAAAAAGGGAGGTACAGAGCTCTTCATTGACAGAGATTCTTTGTGCGACAAGAGTCCAGTACTCTCAAGCTGGTCCTATGCATAAAAGATGAAGGAAGTACCCTGAATAAAGGCTTGCTACCTCTATTCCTAATGAGGAGATTCCATCTTCTGATTTCAAAATTCCGGCACACTCCCCCGCGCCCTCTCCAGTCCTATCATCATCACCAGGATCTTCAATGTAAACGGTTATTGTCATGGACATTCTATTCATGAAGAAAGTATGTAATTGGCTGATATCACTCAGTATGTGTGTATTAAAAGTTAATATTTCATGTGGTAAAATTTTTTTTTTTCATACTTTGGGATGTCAGGAACGGATTAATTTGATTTCCAGTATTTCTTATGGGGAAAATTAATTCGGCTAACGATAATTTCGGCTTACGATGAGCTCTCAGGAACAGATTAATATCGTAAGGCGGGGGTCCACTGTATATACACTCACTGTATTTAACACAGTAACTGCACTAAAGTTATTACTATAATATTGTTTACCACTTTTGTTTACAATATGCATTCACAAATGTTGTACAGTGATCCCTCGATAATCGTCGGGCTCGACAGTCTTCCTTTTCGGAAATTGTCACGTTATTTTTGTCCAAACATTGGCTCGCAAATGGTTGATTGACTCTCTAATCGTCATTCGTCCTGGAGGCGCACTCATGGCTCTGAGCCGCCTTGGCCTCCCTTCCCAGCCAGTGTGCCATTGTTTACCAGTGAGCGACGGTCCCCCCACTTGTTCATTCGAAATATTTCATAATATTCCATTCATTTTAGTGCTTGCAAGTGAATGTTGCCGCTGTTGCCATACACGGCTCATTTTCTGCCAACTTCACGCCTCTATATCTCGGTAAGTACTGATGGCAATTTTTTTTTTTTGACTAAAACAATCAGGAAAATAATCTTAACATTTTCATAAGAAAAAATAATTTTCTTTTTTTTTTTTAATATTTTTCGACACCAGGAGATACTTCAGGGTTTGGGGTTTCAACAGTCAAGGGGTTAATATCTAAGGTTGCATCACTAATTCTAATATTAGTTACTAACTGTATAAACCAACCTAAACCTTCCTTGAAAGGTAAATATCAGTCAGTATGTCCAATCTCACTACCTTTGCCAACTAGTGTTTGTGTTAAGGGTTCTTAATTAAAGTATCCTCTGACACTGTATCAAATGCTTTCCATAGGTCTCTGAAGAGCTCCAGGGGATATTCATTTTTTTGAGTGCTGTGTATAGTAGTTTGATCATTTGTATAATTGCATCATTCATACTTTTTTGGCCTAAATTCAAACTGGCAGGGGTTAACTGTGTTGTGGGATAATAGGTAGGAGTAAGTTATTATTACAGCCTCTCTTCACTTAACGACGGAGTTCCATTCCTAAGACCACGTTGGTAAACAAATTTGTCACAAAGTGAAGAGTATATTATGTTGGTAGTGGGTTTGTGTCAGCTATCTTTGATATTGTTTAAATGTCACCTTTGCACCATTTATAACTTTTCTGGTATATCTTTAAATGTTTATACAGTAGTATACTGTATATTGTAATAAATGGAATAGAGGAAATCAGCTCTAATATACATTATTTAGGCATGCATACTGGTCAGAGAGCCGATGCCTTGGACGTAAGTCCGAGGCATCGGTAAACGAGTACATCGCTAAGCGAGGAGAGACTGTATTAAATTGTTATTATTATCTTTTGAACCAGGCATTTGTAACCGTGATTCCTTGTTGAGCAGGTGGAGTAACGGTGAACGAGCCATGTGGTACTTCTCTGTTTTGTCAGAACAGCAGTGAAGGTACCCTGGGACAGCAACTGTGGCGAGATAACAATAAACAAGCAGTCATTATCTCGCCAAAGGTTAGTGCAATTACTTATTTGTAGCTACAGAGTACTGCTAGTCTTGTGCAAGGAGGGGCAGGGGTCATCACAGGATGGGTTGGAGTCACTGGCTTAAGCCAGAATTTCAATCTGAGGGCACTTAAAATAATTTGCTAAAAAAAAAAAAAAAAAAAAAAGAATTCATTTTTAAAACTTAGGATTTTTAGTATGAAAGTGAAATTTCTTAAACTATCATGTTTCTGTGTCAGTGGCCAATATGATACAATGAAATTAGCCATTAATTGAGAAAAAGTATTTTCATCAGGGGAGGAGCTTTAGCCCCATTATCTCCCTCCTCTTTGTGGCTGTTCCACTGGTTGAAGGAAGGGAGGATGTACAAAAGGTTTTGAGTGCTAGGGGGCTTGGACATCAAACAGGATTGTGTAATGACTGAAGACAAGCGGTGATTGACTTGATGTGCTGTTGGAGTGCGAGTGAAGTAACATTTACGAAAAGATTTTGGGAACTGGTTAGATGGATTTGAGTCCTGGAGTTGGGAAGAAAAGTGCCTTACATTCTGACTTCTGTAGTTCAGAGTGTCAACTGACCTGTGATTTTGACAGGCATCTGATAAGACAGTTATTGAATATATATTTTTTTTAATTTATCCTTCCTCAGTGACAGATAGACTGTTAATAAATTTCTTTTCTGAGTTTGTAGTGGTTGTAGCACATGTAAATTCTTGGGAAACCATTCTATGCTTCTACCTTAGTAAAGAAATGCTTTTTAAGACATCACCCATATCCTACCTAAGTCTGGTAACTTAAAATAGAGGAAATGCATTCACTGTCATTCATTCATACCAGGAGTGTGCTAACATCACAATTCAGATGACACTGAACTGTAACATCCCCACCCCTCCTTCAGTGAATGCACTGTATTCCTTACATCCAGGACTCAAGTCCAGCTAATTGGCTTCCCCAAGTCCCTTTATAAAAGTTACCTTGCTCACACTCCAACAGCATGTCAGGTTATTAAAACTACTTGCCTCATTCACTGTAATCTAACACACACAAGCTTATTGGATATTCAAGCCACTAGCACTTTAACCCTTTCAAGGTTGGTGCCGTACTAGTACGGCTTACGCGCCAGGGTTGGTGCCATACTAGTACGCATAAATTCTAGCGTCCTCAAATTAAGCAGGAAAAGGCTGGTGGTCCTGGATGTGAGAGAATGAGTCTCCATGGTCAGTGTGCACGGTATAAAAAAAAATCAGGGACCCAGTGGTGCATTGTGGGAAAGCCATTTTATTACACCTTGTTCACCATGTCTGTCGGTAAGAAACTCCTCACCCCTCGGCTAACTGGGGCTTTTTTGTTCCCAAGTGACAGTTCAAACATAGATGCAAGTGTCAGTGAAGCTGAATTTCATGGTTTTGAAGAGTTTGTGATCGAAAGCAATGCCCATGAAACCAACCTGAAGGAAGGAAGGAAGAAAGGAGGAAGGAAGGTAGAAAAAAGGGAGGAAAGAAGGAAGAGATGAGAGGAAGGAAGGAAGAGAGGAAGAGATGAGAGGAAGGTAGAAAGGAAGGAGGGAAGGAAGGAAGGAGGGAGGGAAGAAAGGAAGGAGACCATCAACCTAGGATAACTCAAAATATTCCATGTGGGTTGGTGGGGTGGGGAGGAAGGGATGGGTGTTGACAGGCAGTGAGAGTGGTGAGTGATGGTGTTACTTGTCATTGTGACACTAATTATACTGGTGACTCAGCATATTTACAAGTCCACCCCCACACAACAACTATGAGCTTTACAGAAGCTGTAGCAGTTCTGGGAAGTGTCCAGTGACTATATGTGTATATATGTGATAGAAAAATAGTAATAAACAACATGTTTTATTGTTGGTTTGTGTAAACATGTTTTGTAAACAATATAATAACTGTGCAGTTATTGTGTAGCATACAACGAGGGAATATACATTCAATATACCTTATATTGGTCTCGCAGGCCAGAAAAGTTACTTGAAGGAGGGAAGGAAGGACGGAAGGAAGGAGGGAGGGAAGGAAGGAGGGTAGGAAGGAGGGAGGGTAGGAAGGAGGGAGGGAAGGAAGGAGGGAGGGGAGGAGGAAGGGAGGGAAGGAGGGAACATAAGAACATAAGAAAGAAGGAACATTGCAACAGGCCTACTGACCCATGCAGAGCAGGTTCATGTCCCCCCCCCCAGATTAGACCAATGACCCACCCAGTCTGGTCACCTCCACTCAAGGATGGAGCACTGCACCAGACCCAGCAGCACAAGCTAGTCAGGTCCGACTCACACCCACCCACACCCACTCATATATTTATCTAACCTATTTTTAAAACTACACAACATTTTAGCCTCAATAACTGTACTCGGGAGTTTGTTTCACTCATCCACAACTCTATTACCAAACCAGTGCTTTCCTATATCCTTCCTGAATCTGAATTTTCCAACTTGAAACCAATGCTACGAGTCCTGTCATGGCTGGAAATTTTCAGCACGCTATTTACATCCCCTTTATTTATTCCTGTTTTCCATTTATACACCTCGATCATATCCCCCCTAATTCTACGCCTTTTGAGAGAGTGCAGATTCAGGGCCGTCAGTCTATCCTCATAGTGAAGATTTCTGATACATGGGATCATCTTTGTCATCCTCCTCTGTACGTTTTCCAGAGCATTTATATCCATTCTGTAATACGGTGACCAGAACTGAGCAGCATAGTCTAAATGAGGCCTAACCAAGGATATATAGAGTTGAAGAACAACCTGAGGACTTCTATTATTTATACTTCTAGATAAGAAGCCAAGAATTCTGTTAGCTTTATTGTGAACACTAATGCACTGTTGTCTTGGTTTTAGATTACTGCTAATCAGAACTCCTAAATCCTTTTTGCAATCAGTAGTATTAAGATCTACATTATTTAGTTTATATGTGGCATGGTTATTTAACTGTCCAAGATTTAGAACTTTGCATTTGTCAATATTAAACTGCATCTGCCACTTCTCCGACCATTGCATCAGTCGGACCTACATTACTCAGGAGGAAAAGGCACTCCCAGGACACAAGCCTATGAAAGACAGGCTAACTCTTTTGTTCTGTGCTAATGCTCTTGGTGATTTTAAAGTGAAGCCTTTACTTATTTATCATTCAGAAAATCCCAGTGTTTAAGAAAAAACAGTGTCATAAAGAACAAGTTACATGTCTTGTGGAAAGCAAATAAGGCATGGATCACAAGGCAAATTTTCAAAGAGTGGTTCCATGAAGTGTTTGGCCCCAGTGTGAGAAAATACCTCCTAGACAAGAATTTGCCACTCAAGTGCCTCCTGTTAATGGACAATGCTCCTGCTCATCCTCCAAACTAAGTAGACATCTTGTCTAGGGACTTCAGTTTTATAACAGTGAAGTTCTTGCCTCCTAACACCACTCTTCTCTTGCAGCCCATGGATCAGCAGGTCATTTCTGACTTCAAAAAACTCTACACAAAAGCAGTGTTTGAAAAGTGTTTTGAAGTGACTACAGACACTAAATTGACCCTATGAGAGTTCTGGAGGAATCACTTCAATATCTACAGCTCCATAAGCCTTATAAGTAAGGCTTGGGAGGGAGTGACTTCCAGGACTTTGAACTCTGCTTGGAGACAATTATGGCCAGATTGTGTCCAAAAAAGGGATTTTGAAGGGTTTGAGGCTGACCCTGACCCTGACCCAGCTGACCCTCTGCCTGCTGTGGACTCTATTGTGGCATTGGGGAACACCCTGGGGCTGGAGGTGAGTGGCGAGGATGTAGAAGAGCTGGTGGAGGACCACAGGGAAGAGGTAACCACTGAAGAGCTGCAAGAGCTTCATCTGGAACAGTATCAGACCACAGCTGAGGAACTTGCTTCAGAGGAGGAGGAAGAGGGAGTGGATGAGGTGCCTTCTTCAAAGATTAAGATTTGTGCCAAGTGGAATGGTGTCCAAATGTTTGTGCAGAAGTACCACCCTGAGCATGCTGAAACAAGCCATCTTTGCAAAAAGTTCAGTGACAAAACCATGTCCCATTTTAGGGAAATCTTAAAGAGGCGCCAGAAACAGAGGACTGTGGACAGTTATTTTGTGAGTCAGGGGTCCAGTGACTCTAAAGCAGGTCCTAGTGGCATTTATTTATTTATTTTATTTATTTAACCCTTTCAGGGTCCGTCCCGTAGATCTACGGCTTTACGTTCAGGGTCCAAACCGTAGATCTACGCCATGAGCTCAGCTCACTCTGATAAACTGTGAGTGGTACATTTGGGCCTAGATATGAGAGAATACATCTATGTGGTATGTGTGCACCACATAAAACAGATCCTGCAGCACACTGTGTATAATGAGAGAAAAAAAATGAAATCATGATTTTTCGATTAAAACAGCAACTTTGCAGTGTTTTTTCGTATGTTTTTTATAGTTGTATTTGCGATTTCTTGGCTCATTTGATAGAATGGAAGACATATTACAGAAATAGAGATGATTTGATTGGTTTTAGCATTGGAAATGGCTTGAAACTGAGCTCAAAGTAGCGGAAATGTTAAATTTTTGCCGATATCAAGAGTAAACAAACGACCTCACACGTCTAATACATGTCAGCTGGTGGGTCTAATAACATTCACAAATATGGTGATGATATTTATACAATTATTACAGTATTGCATAACAGTAAATCTTCTATTTTTTGGTGTGAATAAAAATTCATTATGTGAAAAAAAATCAAAACGGAATTTATTTGTAAAGCCTCAAAACATAACTAATGAACAGAGGAAATGTTAGTTTAGTGCCAGGAATACCTACATTGTTCATTCTGGACCCTATTTTGAAATTGGAATATTTTGAACTTTGTGTTAAATTGGCCAAATTAACAATTTCCGATCACTTTATTTTGTAGTTGAAACAGTTGACTTGGTGATTTCTTGTGCTCAATCGATAGAATAGAAGTAATACTAGTGAAATAGCTAAGAATTTGGTTGATTGGAATAATGTAATTGGCCTAAAATGGGAGTCAAAGTCGGCAAAATCGCCGATTCGTAAATATCGCTGACACATCATAATTCGCGAGAGCATAATTTCGTCAATTTTCCACCAAATTTCGTACTTTTTGTTTTGTTACCTTCACAAAAAGATTCTCTACGATTTCATAAGAAAAAATAACAAATTTTTTTTTTGAAAATTCTTGGACACTGGTGTGTGACTCCAGATTTGGGCCTTGGACCCTGAAAGGGTTAATGTCTTTGCAAACAGTACATTGAGATTGTGTATATACAATAGTGGGTTGCAATGCAAAGAGAGCCTCTATTATGCCTAGGCATTATGGGCCAACTTAACATTATTGACTTACATTCTACTTAATACTAAGGAGTAGTATATCATAGTTGTACAGTAGGAAAGTAATTATTTCACAGTTGTACAGTAGAATATTAATTATAAATGAATCAAAATTTGTATTATACAAAGATACACGCATTTATATTCTAAAATGCTTTTGTGAAAAACAATGATTCAATTATATTCCTGTCAACAATGGATAAAAGGTTCAATGTGATTGTTTCAGTTATGATGTGGGAGTACATAGGTGAGTAAGTGTGTACTGAGTATTTAGCATTTAGTCTAGGGTGATTAAGTGGCTTTTGAGAAGAGTCTTAAATTGATTTTCAGACTGGGTTACTTTAATATCTTCTGGTAATGAATTCCATATTTTGGGGCCCTTTATGTGCATAGAGTTTTTACACAGTGTGATAGGGACACGAGGTATATCAAAAAGAGATCTGTGTTTTGTGTTGTGGTCATGTGTCCTGTTTAGGTTGGTGAGGAAAAGTTTGAGTGGGGGGTTTATATTTGTGTGTATTGTTCTGTGTATGTAGTAGGCTCATGAATAAGTATGGATGTTCTTAATGGTAAACAGATTCAGACTTTTGAAAGTTGGTGGAGTATGCTGGCAGGAGTGGGAATTTGTTATCATTCTTACTGCTGCCTTTTGCTGGGTTATTAGGGGTTTTAGGTGATTGGATGTTGTTGATCTCCATGCACAAAGTCCATATGTAAGATAAGAGTATATGAGTGAATGGTACAGTGCCAGGAGAGCTGATTGTGCAATGTAGTACCTTATCTTTGATAGTATGCCTACAGTCTTGGAGATTTTCTTGGTGATTTGCATCATTTGCATACACATATTGTAAAAAGAGAGCAAATGAGAGAGTGGGTGAGATGTTATCAACAAATTTTGTTGAAAATATGAAAAAGTTTTGGAGTGAGATTAACAAGTTAAGGAAGCCTAGAGAACAAATGGATTTGTCAGTTAAAAATAGGAGAGGAGAGTTATTAAATGGAGAGTTAGAGGTATTGGGAGGATGGAAGGAATATTTTGAGTAATTGTTAAATGTTGATGAAGATAGGGAAGCTGTGATTTCGTGTAGGGCAAGGAGGAATAGCATTTTGTGGGAGTGAGGAAGAGCCAGTTGTGAGTGTGGGGGGAAATTTGTGAGGCAGTAGGTAAAATGAAAGGGGGTAAGGCAGCCGGGATTAATGGGATAAAGATAGAAATGTTAAAAGCAGGTTGGGATATAGTTTTGGAGTGGTTAGTGCAATTATTTAATAAATGGATGGAAGAGGGTAAGGTATCTAGGGATTGGCAGAGAGCATGCATAGTTCCTTTGTATAAAGGCAAAGGGGACAAAAGAGAGTGCAAAAATTATAGGGGGATAAGTCTGTTAAGCATACCTGGTAAAGTGTATGGTAGAGTTATTATTGAAAGAATTAAGAGTAAGACGGAGAATGGATAGCAGATGAACAAGGAGGCTTTAGGAAAGGTAGGGGGTGTGTGGACCAGGTGTTTACAGTGAAACATATAAGTGAACAGTATTTAGATAAGGCTAAAGAGGTTTTTGTGGCATTTATGGATTTGGAAGAGGCGTATGACAGGGTGGATAGGGGGGCAATGTGGCAGATGTTGCAGGTGTATGGTGTAGGAGGTAGGTTACTGAAAGCATTGAAGAGTTTTTACGAGGATAGTGAGGCTCAAGTTAGAGTATGTAGGAAAGAGGGAGATTATTTCCCAGTAAAAGTAGACCTTAGACAAGGATGTGTGATGTCACCATGGTTGTTTAATATATTTTTAGATGGGGTTGTAAGTGAAGTAAATGCGAGGGTCTTGGCAAGAGGTGTGGAGTTAAAAGATAAAGAATCACACATAAAGTGGGAGTTGTCACGGTTGCTCTTTGCTGATGACACTGTGCTCTTGGGAGATTCTGAAGAGAAGTTGCAGAGGTTGGTGGATGAATTTGGTAGGGTATGCAAAAGAAGAAAATTAAAAGTGAATACAGGAAAGAGTAAGGTTATGAGGATAACAAAAAGATTAGGTAATGAAAGATTGGATATCAGATTGGAGGGAGAGAGTATTGAGGAGGTGAATGTATTCAGATATTTGGGAGTGGACGTGTCAGTGGATGGCTATTTGAAACATGAGGTGAATCATAGAATTGTTGAGGGGAAAAGGGTGAGCGGTGCACTTAGGAGTCTGTGGAGACAAAGAACTTTGTCCTTGGAGGTAAAGAGGGGAATGTATGAGAGTATAGTTTTACCAACGCTCTTATATGGGTGTGAAGCATGGGTGATGAATGTTGCAGCGAGGAGAAGGCTGGAGGCAGTGGAGATGTCATGTCTGAGGGCAAGTGTGGTGTGAATATAATGCAGAGAATTCTAGTTTGGAAGTTAGGAGGAGGTGCGGGATTACCAAAACTGTTGTCCAGAGGCTGAGGAAGGGTTGTTGAGGTGGTTCGGACATGTAGAGAGAATGGAGCGAAACAGAATGACTTCAAGAGTGTATCAGTCTGTAGTGGAAGGAAGGCGGGGTAGGGGTCGGCCTAGGAAGGGTTGGAGGGAGGGGGTAAAGAGGTTTTGTGTGCGAAGGGCTTGGACTTCCAGCAGGCATGCGTGAGCGTGTTTGATAGGAGTGAATGGAGACAAATGGTTTTTAATACTTGACGTGCTGTTGGAGTGTGAGCAAAGTAACATTTATGAAGGGATTCAGGGAAACCGGCAGGCCGGACTTGAGTCCTGGAGATGGGAAGTACAGTGCCTGCACTCTGAAGGAGGGTGTTAATGTTGCAGTTTAAAAACTGTAGTGTAAAGCACCCTTCTGGCAAGACAGTGATGGAGTGAATGATGGTGAAAGTTTTTCTTTTTCGGGCCACCCTGCCTTGGTGGGAATCGGCCGGTGTGATAATAAAAAAAAAAATGATGTTTGTCCAGACGTGGTCTATTAAGGAGATGCTTGTCTTGGAGATTCTTGTAAGTTTAGATATTGCTGGTAGCAACAGGCAGTTACTCATTGTGTTTGTGAATTCGGTTACTTGTGAGTCCTGGTCGTGTAGTATGTTTATGTTGAAATCACCTGTTAGTAGTAGGTGGTCTTTATTCATGTGTGCATCTGTAATCATGTTTCCTAGTTTTTCACTAAAGTGGTAAATGTTTGACTGTGGTACTCTGTAGATGTTTATAACTGTGAGGGTTTTTTTCAGGTCTTTTGATTTAAATTTGGCTATGATATATTCTCCATGTTCATCTCTTGTGCAAGATTTATTGATACATTCGAGTTGATTTGAGTAGTATAGCTGTTCCTTCCCCTGCTGGTCTGTCCTACAGTTGTGTATGGCATGTAGCCAGGAATTTGGGATAGACATCTGTAATATCAGGTTTAACCCAGGTTTCTGTGAGTGTGATGTTTAAAATTTTGGAAAAAGGGAATTTAATGCTGTGAGGCATCATAATGTTTGCTCAGGACTGCATTGTTTTAAAAGAGGGTTATGTTATTTTTTTGCATGAGAAAGTTTTGCTTGGCTGCGTGTAGTAATTACAGTTACGGGTTTGTTCGTGTAATTCTTTTGAAAAAAATTTTACATCGGACTATCCCTTTAAACTAGGGAATAATTTTACAAACTAGATTTTTGAAAAATGATATAAGTTTTATATTGAATTACAACTAGACTTATGAGTAAACTCCGTGATTAATCAAAAAATTTAAAATTTGAAAGAAAAAAGGGATTATATAGAATTGATAATTCATAACACTTAGTATTAATAGCCCTTAATTATTTTAACAATGGTTTTGAATACGTAGATATTTAAGTTAAAAAAAAAGGAGCTAATGGAAAAAATAAAAAAAAAGAATGTATTAAAAAAAAATCAGTAGCCTGAGGTGTCTATACACCTGGAGTATTTTAATGGCAAAAGTGAATTATTACACTTACCCGGGAAATAGCACTTTGTTTATTTTAACAATTGTGAATATTGAACTAAGGTGGTTATTTAAAGCTAAAATAAAGGGAAA
Organism: Cherax quadricarinatus; assembly: GCF_026875155.1. Lineage (NCBI taxonomy): Eukaryota > Metazoa > Arthropoda > Malacostraca > Decapoda > Parastacidae > Cherax > Cherax quadricarinatus. Next base: position 2,287,180 of record NC_069414.1, on the reverse strand, counting down.
ATATAAAGGGGAAAAAATTAAGTAATGGTAAAACAGAGTTAAATGGACAGATAGTCACTATGATATAATATTGATTTGGGGTAAATCTGTTTGAAATGTTTAAAAAGTTGAGCAATTAATTTGCACTATAAAAAGTAAGAAATATGATGTGCGGGGAATAGCCACAAAAGATTTTTTTGGGGGACTACAAATGTAATTGGAATATACACTAATTGCTCACAAAAAAAAAGGGGGTTTAAAAATAGTGGAAAGCTAATTTAAATGGACAGGTAGAACCCTGAATAACATTAATTTGGAGGAATTTGACTTGCAACAAAAATTATGAGCAATTAAAAGAAATTTAAAAAGTAAAAAGTTTTTGAGGTAGGGGTATTAGCTAGTAAAAAAAAAAAAATAATGCACAATAATGTAATAGTAAATAATAATAATGCAAAAATAATAAATAGTAAGTACACTATATGACCACACATATATATGTTTAAGGCACTTAAAATTTTTTTTCAAAAAATGCGCTTTTCTAAGGAAGGTAAAAAAATTATGTTCATTTGAGAGGATATTGTTGCCCTTTAAAGTTTTTTTAATTATTTTTCCATCTCGAGTGAAACACGATTATTTTTTTTTTCCTTTTTTTTTAAAAAGTTTTCTAAACCCTGAACAGAAAGTTTTGAAGTTTCTGTTAGAACTTTTTGAGTACACCCCATTTTTTTTGTAATTGCTGATTTAATTAAAGTCCTTTCTTTTATCATATAAAATAAAAGTTGATCTGATACTGTTTTTACTACCTGGTTTTTCTAAAAATTTTTTCTTTGATTTCATTGTTTTGCACGATAACTTGTACAGGTCCTGTATTATCCATAGCAGTTTTCTTTGCCTGTTCGGGATGTCATAGAATGTGTGGAAGTTTATTATAATGCACAGACAACTTATCTTGTTCGTTTTGTGTTTTGGAAATAAAGGATTCATTCAGTCGAGTGTGATTTTCTGTTTCCCAGCCCTTTGTTTGCTTCTTCAACCTTCATTTTTAGTTGTTATTTCTCAGTGTGACTGGTATAGTTTTTTTTTTCAGAGTTTTTTTGTGTCGCACTTCCCGAGGAAATTTTCTTCAAGGTTTTGGATTTGTTCTCGAGGTTGGGTTTTGGTTTCTCTCGCAAAGTGTTTTTTTAAATCTTTGTTTTCGTTTTCAGGCAAGAGTAGCCCCTAAATTTTGTCAGGAATAATATATGATTTCATGGGTGAAATTTTTGAAGGGGGGGGGGGGTCAGCCATGTTTTTTGTTTTTGTTCTCGGGGTTGTGTGGTGGGGGGGTTTGATGAAAACCCTCTCCTGCGGGTAGCATTTTTGAGTTCTAGGGTCCTGGGTTGTTCTTTTCTTACTTGTTGTTTCTCTCCCCATACCCTTTCTATATCCTAGATTTGATATGTGTAGCTATGGAGGAAAAGGTTTTTCCCCTGAGTTTTGGTTAAGTGATTGTTGGCAGAGAGGCGTTTTTTGGGTTTAGCAGGGCTGTTTCCCTTAGTTTCTATTTTGTAAAGATTTGGGTTACATTCTTGTTTTTTGGGGGGTCATTTTGTGTCTATGGGGTTTCAGTATTGTACCTTCAATTAGGCCATCACGGGTTTTATGGATGGTTTCTGAAGAAAAAGAGCTGTAGATCCCGGTGTGCTCCCGTCACTCATCAAGGAAGGGAAATACCTAAAGTCCTTTGGAGGGAGTTTCCCCTTCCAAACCAAAAACCCCCCCTCCCCCCTTCCTAACCCCTTCTTCCAGATCCATCACCAATCTTCAATAAGGTAATAAAAATGTTATTTTATATGTTATTTAAATTTTTTAATACATAATTGTAAAATATTTTTTGTGTGTATGTAAAACTATAATTTTTCAAAATTAAAAAGTATTTTTTTTTGTGTGAATATTTTGGGGTTTCTGGGAAGGATTAATTGTATTTTATTATTTCTCATGGAAAATGTTCTTCGCTTTTCAAAATTACCCCTTTTAGAACAGCTCTTAAAAAGATTAAATTTGAAATTTGAGGGTTTTACTGAGTATATTCATTTTTAAAAAAATTTTGCTGTAATCCTAACCCCCCTTTACGCATTGGCAACTTGTTTTGGGCCCATATACAACAAAAAATTATATTCATACCAGTTTGGATCTGGGGCCCCCTTCTTATCATCGTTGTTGTGGTGGGAAACTTGCTTGCCTGTCTTCGCATCAAGCACGTGTCTTTCCCTGGGTATCTCATGGGGAGGCGCCAGTTCCATCTGGCATTGTCAAGTTCCAGTATCTTTTTTCCTATTTTGTTGAATGTTTCTGTCAATGAGACACAGAAATTTTCTTTTAGCTCGTTAGAGCTTAAAAATTATTTTTCTTCCCTCCTTGCTATGGCCCCCCCTTTAAACCCTTTCAGGGTTTCCAAAGTACAGTGGACCCCGGGGAAAAAATTTTTTTCACTCCGAATATGTTCAGGTCCAGAAAGACCCAATTTGTTCCCATAAGAAATATTGTGAAGTAGATTAGTCCATTTCAACCCCCAAAAATACCGTACAAACGCACTTACATAAATACATTTCATAATTGGTCGCATTCGGGGTAATGTTATGCGGGGGTCCCTGTACTAGTTGGCTTCCGGGGGGGGTTATTGACGTTCTGTAATATAAATTCTGCATCTTCAAATCAACGAAAAAGGTGGGAGGCTAGAGTGAGAGAATGGGTTGCGTGGTCAGTGGCGTGGTAAGAAAAAATTTGGGGGGCCCCCGTGGTCATTGTGGGGGAAAACCATTTTAGTACACCTTGTTCACCATGCCTCGGGTAAGAAACTCTTCACTCCCGGTGAATTGGGACATTTTGTTCCCCAGTGAAGTACTAATCAGATGGAAGTGTCAGTGAAGATGAGTTTAAGGTTTTGATGAGGTTGTGACCCAAACTAATGCCAAATAGGGAATAGTGGGAAAATCCCGAGACCCTCAACTTCCCTTTGGTGGGGCCATCTTTTTTCACATTCAGTTGTCCCGAACGAAAAGGAAACTCAATTTTCCCATATCCCGCACTCAAAGTGAGCATGGTGTGACAAAGATAGTGAATATGAACTACAACTCTTGAAAACAGCCCATAGAAGAGTGAATAGAATATTCTCCAGTGAAGCATCATATCGTGGTCCCCCATTTTTGAAATTTTTCCATTCCTGGGAAACGTGATATTATCGAAATTTTACGATTTTCGAATCCTTTCCCTATAAGAAATAAATAAATTTCCAATTAAATTTGTTTTTAGCACCCCCAATACAAAAAAAATTTTCTTTTTACTTTAAAAAAAAGATTTACGTGCCAAAAAAAGAACATTCAAATGACGTTCCTTATTTTTAAGGTGTTGTTTATGAAAGGGGAAAACGGGGGAGCAAAAGGAAAAAAGAGGTTTTGTTTTTGAAAGGGGATCCCCCCCCATAAGGACTCTTGGTACTTCAGGAGCACTTACCTGCTTAAAATGATTTACAGCAGAAAAAAATACCAAAAAAAAGTTAAACATAATAAAAGTTAAAGAACATTGGTAATGGGGGTGTTTTATGATGGAAAAGGGCTGCCTAGTAGGGGTGATCGAGCTAAAACATTGGGTAGTTTCAAATTTAGGTTGGATAAAAACTTAGTGAGGGGGTTGGTTTTGAATGGGCTGCAAGACTAAATAGGTTTATCAAAGCTTATTCTTGGGAAGCATTTCCCGTTAGGGGTTGGTTTGGAAGGACCGGCTTAGTATGGGGCCCAAAAGGCCCATTGTTTGTCAGTGGACCCTGGTTTTTTCAAAGGGTCGGTAACCGATAAAACCCGGGATTCGTACATTTTAAGGGAAAAAATTTTTTCCTCGGTTTCGTTAAAAAACCCCGGTATACCTTTCGTCCCAGAGTGTCCACTTTTGGCCTGAAATGCCCCCTGCGTGCCGTGTTTCAAAAACCCGCCAGTGTGCTGATTAATGTACATTGGTACATTCCATTATCACAGTGTTTTTGGTTGTTTTGCAAAATAAGTCACCAGGGCCCAAGAAAATTTGTGCCCAACCCCCGTGGTAAAAAGGGTGAGAATTTTTATGGAAATTAAGAAAGATTTTAGGGTTTGGGGGTAAACACGAGAAGCCCATGCCAGTTTTGGAAACCATTGTGCCCACTTTAAAAAAATTAAGGGAAAAGTGTCAAAGGGGGTTGAACTGCAAACCCCTTTTTTTGGATAAAATCACCCAAAAACAGCTATTCAAGCCTTGGTGACTATTCAATGAAATGTTGTGGCCCCCTTTTTAGACAAATCGTAAAGGAACGGGGGGTACAGAGCCTTTGGACAGATTTGTTGTGCACAGGGCCAGTGACCCAAAATGGTCCCAGTGCATTAAAGAAGAAGGGAAAACCCGGAAAAGGACTTGCTACCCCAAGTTAATGGAAGGGTTCCCCCTTTAAACATTAAAACTTAACATCTTCCCCCCTCCCCTCCCATCAAATTTACCCGGGTCTTGATTTAAAAGGGAAGTGTCAGGTTTTTTTGTTAGTAGAGTACTACTAACCGTGCATGCTTCTTAGTTTGGTGCATTATACTTAATATTTTATGTGGAAACTTTTTTTTTATACTAATTTTGGGTGTCTTTTCACGGATTAAAATTTATTTTATTTTTTTTAAGGGGGAAAAAGATTCGCTTTTTTTAATTTTGGTTTTCGATGGCTTCGGAAAGGATTATTACGCAAAAACCGGGGGGCCACTGTCCTCCTTTTTTTTGTTCTTATGTTCTAAAAGCTTGGCTTAGGGGTTTCAAATTTTGGTTTGGGTAAAACAGAGTGAAGGGGGTTGGATTTGGTCGGATTGCATTTGAGCTTATTCTTTGGGGAGCTTTTTTTTGTTTTGTGGGTTTTTTTGTGAAAGGGCCGTCCATATGGCCAGCAGGCCCGTTTTCAGTGTTCCTCCTTTCTTAAGTTCTTATGTTCTTGTATAACATCACACTTACCAGTAGGGTGATCGAGGCTAGGAACTTGGGTAGCTTTAACCCTTTCAGGGTCCAAGGCCAAAATCTGAAGTGGTGCTCCAGTGTCCAAGAAATTAAAAAAAAAAAAAAAAAAAATATTTTTTCTTACAGAATTAAAGAGCATATTTTTGTGAAGGTAATAAGACAAAAAATAAATTTTCTGATCGGTACTTACCGAGATACAGTGCCGAGAAGTTTGTCCAAAATGACCTGGTGGCGGCAACATCAACGATTTCACATACGCACATTATTTTATTTAGCAGTTTTTATAGTTTTTTCTTTTCTGTTCCAATTTTTTTCTTTTCCTACTAACATTTGGGGCCTGAGAGACCAATACTGTATATAATTTATATATATATTGAACACAATATCCGCACTAAAGTTATTATCATATTATTGTTTACCACTGTTGTTTATTACAATAAACATGCACAAATCTTGAATAATAATAATGTTCTATCATATATTTACATATTTACAATCACTGGACATAGTTTTAGAACTGCTGGAGCTTGCGGAACTCCTTGAAACAAGGCACCATGCACAGAGGTACCTTACATTCCTCACACATAAACCGAGTGTCTTTGCGTCTTTGTTGCCGTTGTTTTGTTTGTGTGCAGATGATGCATCTCTTCTGAGCAAATTTCTTCTGAGTTGAAGGAAGCTGTATTATGAAGTGATCACCTTCCCTCCTCAAACGCTTGGGTATATCCTGAGGAGTTCGAGGACCTTGTTGTATAGCAGGTGTTGTTACCTGGTACTTCATTATGAGTTGTCTGACAACAGACAAACAAAATTCACCATACTGTGGTCTGTTGCCAGTCTTCATTTGGTACATATTATATGCATTGAGCTTTGAAATGTCCGTTAGATGGAAGAAAAGTTTCATGTACCACTTGTAACTTTTATGAACACAATCAACAAAGCCAATCTGCATGTCACATTTGTCAACCAAGCGCATGTTTTGTGTATAATCAATCACTGTCACTGGTTTTCGAATATGTTCATTAGTCACTCAATCAACTTTGCCACTGTCTTGCATTTCATTACGGTGAATGGTTGTCAACAATGTGACATCTCGTTTGTCATGCCACCGTAATGCCATGATGTCATTGGCAGTAAACACCTGCACGTCATCACCAGGAGCACCTGTGTTGAGCCTGGGCATATGTATACGATTAGAACGCACTGTGCCACACACATCTGTCTTGTTCACTCGCAAGAAATCACTGAGTAATGGGCCTGTGTACCAGTTATCGGTATATAATGTATGCCCCTTACCAAGATAAGGTGCCGTCATGCTTTTCACTACGTCACCTGAGATACCCAATAACATCTTGGTGTCTTTCAATGTTTTACTTCCCGTGTATACAACAATATCCAATACCAGGCCACTGTCACAGTCACAGAGTACAAACAGTTTTATACCAAAGCGTTTCATCTTGCTCGGTACATACTGCTTGAATGACAGCCTACGTTTGAACAAAATCAAAGACTCGTCAATTACAAGATTCTTGAATGGATAAAAGTATATGCTGAATTTTTGTTTGAGATACATAAAAACATTTCTAGTCTTGTATAATCTGTCACTTCTTCAGGCCTGGTTTTGTCAGAGAAGTTCAAAATACATAACAGTAAGATAAACCTGTTCACTGGGATGATTTCACTGAAGACCGGGGTAGAAATTAGGTGATCTGTGGAGCAGTATGCTTTTATATTATGCTTATAGACATGAGGCATAAGCATTATTGTTGCAAAAAGCAAATACATTTCTGCAAACAGTTGTCTCTTTTCCCCCGGGTAGTCTTGACTGTGGTGATTGATCGTATTTGCCAGGTATACTCAAAATACTTATTACTTTCCCTGACAATAGTTTCCATCAATGGCTGGTCAAAGAATAATTCAAAGAATTCCAGTTCATTGGCAGTGTTCCAAGGGAACAAGTTGGTAGAATTTCCACTTTGAGAGTCATCAAAGGGTGGGGCTTGGGAACAAAATTGGGATTTTGCTGCCAATCCCAGATATGGTTTGCTGGTGGATACTGGACATCATAGGCTGGTTGTGCTGGTAGTTGTGGTTGTGGTGGGCTGGTGGCAGATGCTCCGCTTAGTACATGAAATAAGGAAAGGGAGCAGCGTTGGGGGCCCAGCCTGGGATGGTGGGGTCACGCATGGCCGTGGCACGCCATCACCACTACCACCATCTGCTGATGCCTGTAGTCTATCCATGCCAAGTGTAGCCACATCATCCTCACTATCACTATCTATACCTGGTGTAGGGCCACGGGATGTACTCCGTCCCCTGGGCACAGCATAGGGTACACTACCCGAGCGCATGCGGCAGCGTACATACCGACACTTCACTGGTGAATATGATTCTCACTATCACTACTCGAATGATCGTCAAGAGCAATAAATCACAATCCATGTCACTATCATCATCATTACTGAAGCAAGGCCTGGCCACGTGAAAATAATAGTTTTCTCTTGCAATTTAGGTATAACCGACCATGATTGAGGAGTGCCCACACCAGAGGTAGAAGGTTGGGATCGTCAGGGTTTTCTGCTCTTTTATCGATATCTTGGTCATTCCTTTCGGTCACTAACTGATCAAAGCCAAAGAATTCATCTTCATTTCCACTTCCATCAGTGTCAGAACTATCAGGTAGGAAGAGGAGAGTCCCAATTTTCCATGGAGTGAGAGCTGCCTTGCGACGAGGCATTGTGAACATGATAACTGAGCCGGCATTCCCACAATGCTATGTAGGCGCCTAGATTTTTTGTTTATGGCGCACACCCACCACGCAGACCCGTTCTCTCACTTGTAGGCCTATGAGCATTTTCGTGCAAAATTTGACGGCGCTAGAATTTTGGCGTAGATCTACGGTTTGGACACTCGACATAAAGCCGTAGATCTATGGGACGGACCCTGAAAGGATTAAAGAGAGATTGGACAAATATATGAGTGGGAGGGGCTGGGTTTGATTTGTGTCATTGGGTACGTGAGTAAATTCTTGGGTAGCTTTGGGTAGAGGTCATTTTGATAAGGACCTTCCTTGTATGGGCCAGTAGACCTCCTGCATTGTTCCTACATTCTTATGTTCTTAGTAGGAAGGATTGTAAAGGACCTGGCTAGTATGGGCCAACAGGCCTGCTGTAGTGTTCCTCCTTTCTTATGTTCTTATTGAAGACTTGTTTGTGTGAGGGAGGGATGGCAAGTTTATTGTTGGAGAATATGACACTAATATCAACTCTACGACTTATTTATCTATCACAATTCAACTAATATGACATAATAAACAATATTAATAACATAGAAACATGAAATATACTCCAGAATAAATAAAATAAGTCATTATGTATATCACGAGAGGTGTTGTTGTTGGGTGTTACGTTGGTTTGTCCCATATTACTTTGATAGTAAGGTTCTCACTACATGTTCTAGTGTGGGGTAGCTTTTTACTTAATGGCTTTATCTGTCTAGGGGTAATACTTACATCATGGCTGATCATCTTGAGTGTCTCTGATATCCTTTCACCAGCCCTCTTCACAGGTTATGTAAACTACTACTATAAAAATATAACTGTATTCTCAATAGATATGTACAGAATATACAATTACAGCCTCACATTTTCAAAACAAAGATCTACACACTCCATAGCTGTTCTCCACATGGTGTTTTCCAACAACTTTTGTCCTTCTCTCTTCTTGACATAACTCTGGGCTAACCAGTGTTTTGACACACTTTAGTCACCCTGGGTATGGTGGCCACAACTTAAATTATAAAAACTCACCCCTGGAGCACACATAATGCCCCAAAAGATAGAAGAAGGACTCAGAGATCCTGCCAGGTTGAAGGTCAGCCTCAGAGAGAGAGAGTCAGAGAGAGGGAGAGAGAGAGAGCGAGCCTGGCTAAGCTCCTCCCACCAAAACAAAAGACTGTTGCCAAGCACAATTCTCCAGTTACCACAATTCTACCACCTCTTAATTTTACTTTTACAAAAAGAAATACAGTCGACCCCCGGTTAACGAACTATTTTCATTCCAGTAGTATGTTCAGGTGCCAGTACTGACCGAATTTTTTCTCATAAGGAATATTGTGAAGTAGATTAGTCCATTTCAGACCCCCAAACATACACGTACAAACGCACTTACATAAATACACTTACATAATTGGTCGCATTTGGAGGTGATCGTTAAGCGGGGGTCCACTGTACAACTTTATAAACTACTTATTTAAATTGTGTGTTTATGTGTCTATAGTATAACCTATTATATTGAGAAAAATAGGCTTGACCCAGCTGCCTCTCAGTCATAAGGTTGATCAGCCCTTCTGACATTTAGAACTGAGTCCCCATCAATTCAATATAATTAGGTATTCCAGAGTAACTGTTACTTATAAATACATGTTGGGTCCTATAGCCCCATAACACCCCCACCTCCAGATGAAGTCTCACAAAAGCTAGCAGTGTCCCTCAGGATACGGCTAGTAAAAAGTATATTGCTTAAGTCTGAAGGCGGTAAACAAGACTATTAGAAATGCTACATATTTCCCAGCACCATAACTATTCACTTTACTGTTATTTATAACAGATTGCAGAATTTTTTAGGAAAGCATTTTAACCATACCCATATACTCAAGGGTGTAACTACAGTGGACCCCCGCTTAACGATCACCTCCAAATGCGACGAATTATGTAAGTGTATTTATGTAAGTGCGTTTGTACGTGTATGTTTGGGGGTCTGAAATGGACTAATCTACTTCACAATATTCCTTATGAGAAAAAATTCGGTCAGTACTGGCACCTGAACATACTACTGGAATGAAAAAAGTTCGTTAACCGGGGGTCCACTGTATTTACAATTTTAGTGACTTTTAAACAATACACATTACAATGCAAGAATTGCACACAATGTCCACTGTGAAAGCCCGCACCAACAGGCCTGTGCCTCTGCTGCGGTAATCCAGCAAGCAACTGGTACTCCAGGGTGGCATCTTCCTGATCAGGAGACGAGAGTAGAGCCAAACCCAGAGCAGTCAGGTGTACACCAGGCAGGAAACTTCACAAAACATGTCAAGGTGTCTCTCACTTGGTGGCCGAACCAAACAGTGAGACTTCCAGTCAACACTCACGATCCTTAACATGGTCAGGCACTCAAGCCCATCTTCCGAGGTCCCACTCCACACAGATCCTCCAAACTTATGAAGAGGAGGCTGACATAGAACATGGAGGGGTCCAAGGGACCACAAAGGCAAATCGCAGGGCCGTTTTGTATATAGAGCACACCAAGACACAACATCACATACCTTCCTGAACGTCTCATGTTACCGAAGGTTGTCAACCACTGCCTCAACTCACATTTACGTACACCCTGACCCTCGTCACACTTTTGGCTCTGACTCGACTCCTTCACAGTCAGATGGCTGGTAGAGAGTACTCAGGCTCGCCGAGAGTTCACCACTGCAAAAACAACAAGGTCAGCACATGACAAACACTATGTACAAAGTACGCACCATGCATCTACATGAAACATCTAGAGAGAGCATCAGCAACCACATTCTCTGAGCCTTTTATATATTTGACTTCCAAATTAAAAGGCTGTAGGAACAAAGCCCATTTTAAGAGTCTGATTTTAGTCACCATACACAGGAACAGGATGAAGAGATCCTGAGACATGTACAAATGCTGAATAGCCAGCCCCAAAATGAAAATTTTCTTTCCTGTGGTAAAATGTTGACATTTAAATTTAGAAGGTTGCTCATTGATGGTAACAGTTCTGCAACCTCTCGCAGTACAACAACAAACACCAAAGACATCTCTTTGCACCCAGGTTGGATACATCAAGTTTACACAAATACCATCACGTTCCATCTCACACACAAATTTTAAGCACACAATGAACACAATTTGCATTACACACATTAAAATGGTACTGGAACACAGGCCATGGAAATCACATCTTCCTGCCCCATGTTTTAGTTTATTTAAAATGTTTGCATCTTTTAGTGCATAAGTATCAATCTTTCTAATCCTGTAAACCTTAGTTGTTAAACGTACTTTGTGGTAGTCAGTGTTTATGCCCAGGGTGCCATCTAATTTGGGAACCATGAAGCATGGGAATGCCCACTGACTCTCACTAAGCACTACAAACTGGTGTTGGAAGAATTTCACTTCTTCCTCCATCTCCAATTTTTCATACAGATTTTTCCCACACAAAAATTGTTGAATTGGCTCAGCTTCCTTAACAATTTCTTCATGGAGTTTCAGCTTTTCCCCATTACTGACATCCCAAACTTTTATAAAGTTCCAAGGTGGCTGAGCCAACTCTCCAACATTTTTCTCATTAAAACCAAGCATGCATTTCCCAAAATCTTTTACACACATGTTATTTCTTAAATACACTTTTGGTATTTCATACAGATTATTGTTTTGCAGCCCTTTACATTCCATTAAAACATTGGTCTCATTGAATTTTTGACATAACTTCAAACCCTTTAACCGGTTACTGTGTACACTATACTCATTCTTTTCTTGCTTGGGGGTGTGGGTTTTATATCTAACCCCTGGGAACTTCCCCCACAACATGTTCAGCTCGCAGCAACTTGCCATACAGATTTTCACATGAATTGGCTTCAGTATCAGCACTTCCTCTCCAGCCTCCAGAGTATCATGGTCCACATTATGGTCCCACATCATCATCCTGGTCTGGTTGATGGGCACGTTCACTGGTACCATCCACCTCATACGAGCCAAACAGTGTCTGAAACTGAGAAAAAGCTCCGAGGGGGGGAGCATTACCATCCTCCCCAAGCCAATAGCTCAGAGATTCCAGAGTGCTTCCCCACTCAGCAAATACAAAGAAAGGGATCCTCTCATCCCAGTTGTTAGTATTGTCTATACCATAGGCTTGCATCATTGTCTTGAGGGTTTGATGTAATTTCTCTATTTCCCCTTGATCTGTTTGTACCTCCCGAGGAAAGCCAACATGGGAAAAGAACTTCATCAAAGCCCTTAAGACCACTCGAGCTGTTATCTTGCGTAGAGGGATTGCTTCTGGGTACCTGGTAGTGGAGCAAATTATTGTTAGTAAATAATTATTTCCCATTCTTGTCCTTGGGAGTGGGCCAACGACATCTACTACCAGCTTGCTGAAGGGTTCATCTGGTGCTGAAATCGGCTGAAGGGGAACAGGTTTAATGCTTTGATTAGGTTTCCCTATAATTTGGCAGGCATGACAGGTCTTTATATAATCTCCCACCGTCTCCCACAGCCGAGGCCAGAAGAAGTGCCTGGAAACCCTGGATACTGTTTTAGCAATACCTAGGTGTCCACCTAGAGGTGTGTCATGCACTAAGCTAAGAACATTGTTTCTATAAGGCTCAGGCACCACGACCTGGTGACAAAAACTTGGCTCTCCTTCTACTGGTACTGCAACCGAAGGTGCCTTCTTCATGAGTATACCTCTCCTGAAAAAGAAGCATTTATTTAAACATGAAGATCCCTCCTCAGTCACAGCTGAGGCTCTGATCGACTTAAGTGTGTCATCACACCCCTGTGCAGCAATTAACTGCATCATAGTAGGCCCGATCTCCCTCACACTACTTCCCTGATCTCTGCACTGATTAGGCTCAACTCGGGTTGTGGTATCCTTTTCTTTAGTTGACTGCAGTTCAACCTCAGAAAATAGAGTTTCCAAACCTAAGTCCTCACCATCCTCATGAGAAATATAAGGATTACCCTTGGTATCCTGGTCACGAGACATACTTCTTGTGATGGCACCAACAGGGAAAAGGTCTGGCAGGGTCTCCCTAGCCTTCTTCTCCCAAACTTTGGGGCCTGGTTTCCCCCATACTAGTGGTTCTTCACTGTCTAACAGGCCCATAACATTATTCCCTAATAAGAGGTCGACCCCTTCAAAGGGAATTTCATCTGAGATACCTACAGGGAGATAGCCAACTTGGTATGCAGATTCTACCCATAATTTGTGTACAGGTGTCCTTATGGTTGAACCCGTAATACCCTTCAATAATATATCTACTCCAGTATAGGTATCCTTAGACACTGGCAGCACTCCAGCACGTACCAAGGAGTAGGTGCTACATCCATCTCTCAAGGACACTATGTTCTCAACCCTACCCACATCCTTATGCAAAGCAACTGTGGACTTACTAGAAAATACCTGCATCCTGTGGTCTAGACCCAAAGGTACCTCCTCACCTTGCTTTGAAGACCAAATACAGGTAACTGGATGTGTGTCTGCAGTTAGAGTCCTCTGGGGTGGTTCCTCCCTTTCCTGATCTCGCTGCCTTGACCAGCAAAACTTTTGTGTGTGTCCAGTTTTGTTACAGTAATAACAGATAAAACTCTTAAAGGTATTTTTACCATTTGGTGTAGGACTGGTACTGTTTACTCGAGGACCTGAAAAATTATCTGATTGTCTAGGTAAACTTTGAGCTCCAGCTGACTACCTTTTCTTTCTATTTTAGAGGGTGCCTCAGCCTTCATTTGTCCCTGAAAATTCTTGTCCCACTTACCTTTATGACCATAGGACTTGGAATAAGGTTTAGAACGAGTGGGGAAATTTTCAGAAGGAGCATGACTGTTTTTACTTACCAATTCCCTGCGAGCCAAGAATCGGTCACCTAGATCCAGTGCTTCTGAAAGATTATCTGGGTTTTTGTCCTCCAAATATTCTCTGAGGTCAACAGGGATTGTATTGTACAATTCCTCATGAACCATCGGATCTACTAATTTGTTATAGTCTTTATTAACTCCTTTAGAACAAACCCATTTCTTAAAAAAGAACAGTTTCTCATTCCCAAACTCAGTTAAGGTCTGCCCATCCTAAAATTTTTGATTCCTGAACTTTTGTCTATATTTCTCAGGTATCATTTGGTATGCAAGCAATACTTCCTCTTTAATCTTATCATAATCAGAAAAAATTTTCCCCTCCAGAGTCTCTACTCTCTGGAATCCTTTACCCACAAGTTGTGTGCGAACTAGGGTAGCTCACTTCTGTTTGGGCCATCCTTGCTCCAGAGCAATCTTCTCAAAAAAAGAAAAATATCTATCTGGGTCACTCTCTGTAAACTTAGGGACAAAATTTGCAGCTTTAGTTATGTTAAAGTACTGCTCAGGCTCTGGTTCTGAACCTCCTAACCTTTGACGCTCTTCCTCTTTAGCTTTCATTAATTTCATTTCAGCCTCTAGCACAGCTAATTTCAGTCTCATCCATTCCATTTCTGTAGCACCTGGGGTAGGTGATCCCTCATGTTCACTGTTAACAGGCATGTTTACTGATGAATTATTACCTTCTTCCCTGAAGCCTAAAAAGTTTAAAGACTCATCTTCTGACATAGGTTTTATCTTTAAACAGTATCAGTGAACAAAGTTTTCCCACAGGCACATAAAATAACACAAATTGAATGTAAACTATGCACATAGCACTTAACATAACCACAACAAAAATGTGTTACTCAACCTTTCTCCCACCTTAGGAGAAAAACAATGTGTAAACTAATATATGAAAACAACACTTCAACTGACACCACCTTGGTAAATCTTCTACCAGAAACATGCAACTGTTATTACCCCATACCAGCACATATAGTTCAAAGAATGTTTTGAGTTATTTTAGCAGTCAAATAACTCTCCCGGTCAAGCTCCCATGTTACGTTGGTTTGTCCCTTATTACTTTGATAGTAAGGTTCTCACTACATGTTCTAGTGTGGGGTAGCTTTTTACATAAGGGCCTTATCTGTCTAGGGGTAATACTTACATCATGGCTGATCATCTTGAGTGTCGGATATCCTCTCACCTGCCCTCTTCACAGGTTATGTAAACTACTACAATAAAAATATAACTGTATTCTCAATAGATATGTACAGAATATACAATTACAGCCTCACATTTTCAAAACAAAGATCTACACACTCCATAGCTGTTCTCCACATGGTGTTTTCCAACAACTTTTGTCCTTCTCTCTTCTTGACATAACTCTGGGCTAACCAGTGTTTTGACACACTTTAGTCACCCTGGGTATGGTGGCCACAACTTAAATTATAAAAACTCACCCCTGGAGCACACATAATGCCCCAAAAGATAGAAGAAGGACCCAGAGATCCTGCCAGGTTGAAGGTCAGCCACAGAGAGAGAGAGTCAGAGAGAGGGAGAGAGAGAGAAGCCTAGCTAAGCTCCTCCCACCAAAACAAAAGACTGTTGCCAAGCACAATTCTCCAGTTACCACAATTCTACCACACCTTAATTTTACTTTTACAAAAAGAAATACAACTTTATAAACTACTTATTTAAATTGTGTGTTTATGTGTCTATAGTATAACCTATTATATTGAGAAAAATAGGCTTGACCCAGCTGCCTCTCAGTCATAAGGTTGATCAGCCCTTCTGACATTTAGAACTGAGTCCCCATCAATTCAATATAATTAGGTATTCCAGAGTAACTGTTACTTATAACCCTTTCAGGGTCCGTCCCATAGATCTACGGCTTTACGTTCAGGGTCCAAACCGTAGATCTACGTCATGAGCTCAGCTCGCTCTGATAACCTGTGAGTGGTACATTTGGGCCTAGATATGAGAGAATACATCTATGTGGTATGTGTGCACCACATAAAACAGATCCTGCAGCACACTGTGTATAATGAGGAAAAAAAACTGAAATCATGATTTTTCGATTAAAACAGCGATTTTGCAGTGTTTTTCATATGTTTTTTATAGTTGTATTTGCGATTTCTTGGTCTCATTTGATAGAATGGAAGACATATTACAGAAATAGAGATGATTTTGATTGGTTTTAGCACTGGAAATGGCTTGAAACTGAGCTCAAAGTAGCAGAAATGTTAAATTTTTGCCGATATTCAAGAGTAAACAAACGACCTCACACGTCTACTACACGCCAGCTGGTGGGTCTAATATGCATTCACAGATATGGTGATGATATTTATACAATTATTACAGTATTGCATAACAGTAAATCTTCTATTTTTTGGTGTGAATAAAAATTCATTATGTGAATAAAAAATCAAAATGGAATTTATTTGTAAAGCCTCAAAACGTAACTAATGAACAGAGGAAATGTTAGTTTAGTTCCAGGAATACCTACATTGTTTATTCTGGACCCTATTTTGAAATTGGAATATTTTGAACTTTTTGTTAAATTGGCCAAATTAACAATTTCCGATCACTTTAATTTGTATTTGAAAAAGTTGACTTGGCGATTTCTTGTGCTCAATCGATAGAATAGAAGTAATACTAGTGAAATAGCTAAGAATTTGGTTGACTGGAATAATGTAATTGGCCTAAAATGGGAGTCAAATTCGGCAAAATCGCCAATTCGTAAATATCGCTGACACATCAAAATTCGTGAGAGCATAATTTCATCAATTTTCCATCAAATTTCGTACTTTTTGTTTTATTACCTTCACAAAAAGATTCTCTACCATTTCATAAGAAAAAATAACATTTTTTTTTTTGAAAATTCTTGGACACTGGGGCACCACTTCAGATTTGGGCCTTGGACCCTGAAGGGGTTAAAGTAACTGTTACTTATAAATACATGTTGGGTCCTATAGCCCCATAACATTGGGTATATAAGGGCCACTGAGAGTAAGCCGTCCATAATGGTGGTGAAGAAGCAGCTGTTTTCTGTAGCCCTCTATAACTCCAACAACATTGGAGGAGTTGGTAGAATCGCTGAATCATTGAAGAAGGCACCCTCTACCACCATCACTACCACCTTCTATCACTATTACAACTGCTACCACCATCATTACCACCTACCACTTGAAATATAAACACATATGCAGTATAATGTGATCCTTTGTTGACAACGTTTCACCCACGCAGTGGGCTTTTTCAAGTCACAAACAGATCTACCTGGGGTGGAAGGTACGTGAGTATTTATAGTGAGGTTCAGAATGTTGCATCTGATGATGTACTGAGTGGGGTTATAGAGTCTAAAATCTTGGGTAGCTTGGAAAAGTTTGTGAGCAGATCTTCTGCAGTGTTCTTCCATTCCTATGCTCTTCGATGAAGAAGTTCCTTGGCAAGTGGTTCAGCTATGTTATAGAAGCCATTATTCTGGTTGAAATTGTCGGATATAGAGATAAGTGATGATTCCAGGATTCTTCGGTATTGAGTGTTGTCTTATGTGGCGATAAGTCTTGATTTTCTGTAGTTTATTAAGTGGTTGTGTGAATTATGGTGTTGTACACAAGCATTCCTTGTATCGTCAGCCCTGCTTACGTATTGGTGTTCTGAAATACGTGTTTGGAGGTCCCTTGATGTTTTGCCCACGTATAATTTGCTGCAGTCATTACAAGAGGTTATGTATACCCGTGCAGAGGATGGAAGCTTGTCCTGTCTATTACTGGTAATGTCCTTGATGGTCGTGGTTGTGGAGGTAGATACTTGGAATAAGGTATTGGAAAAGATGTTGGAAACGTGTTTGGCAATGGAGTTGGTGGGGAGGACTATGTATCTCTTCTCGGCAGCGTTTTCTCTGGGTGTGTTGAAGATGTTTAATGCTCGTCGTCTGCAGTCTCTGATGAAGTTATGAGGATAGTGGAGTTTAGAAAATACTTGTTCAATTATGGTGCACTCTTCCTCAAGAAACTCATTGCTGCAGATTCTGAGTGCACGCAGGAAGAAGCCTATAATTACACCACGTTTAGTTTTGGTGTCGTGGTGAGAGTAGAAGTGGAGAAGATTGTTTTGGTTGGTGGGTTTTCGATAGACTTTAAAACGAAGTTCATGGTCAGCTTTGCAGAGAAGAACATCAAGGAAAGGAGGAGTGTTGTTGACTTCTTCTTCAAGTGTGAACTGGATTGAGGGCTCGACCTGGTTGAGCTTGTCTTGGAGAGCTTGAACGTTGAAGCGTCTAGGAGTTATGCGGAGAATATCATCAACATAACGGGGCCAGGCGACAGATGAAGGAATAATGGTGGAGAAACGCTCGGCTTCTAGATATTCCATGTATAGGTTTGCCAGGACCGCACTGAGTGGCGAACCCATGGGTAGTCCAAAAGTCTGTTGAAAGAGGTGATTTTTGAAAGAGAAACACGTAAAGCCAACACATAGTTCAACAAGGTCGATGAAATCGCTGGCTGGTATAGGAAGATCAAGTGAATCGTCAATTTTCCTGCGCAAGAGGTCGATGGCTTGTGTAGTAGGTACTTTGGTGAATAGGGAAGTTACGTCAAGGCTGGAAAGTTTCTTGTTCCTGATGTTGATGTTGCAAATGCAATTGAGAAGATCACCTGAGTGTTTGAGATGTGCTGGACTGATAGTCCCCAAGAGTTTAGAGAGGTGTTTTGCGAGAATTCCTGAGAGTTGGTGGGGAGCACTGCCTATTCCCGAGGATATGGGCCTCAGTGGGATACCAGGCTTGTGAGTTTTTGGCAGGCCGTACATTCTGGCAGGTCTGGGGTTGCTGGGTATGGTGTGCAGAAGTTTCTTCCCTTGTTCTGAGTCCCTCAGAATGCGGCGAGTCCTTTGAAGGAAAGTTTTAGTAGGGTTGTCCACTTGGTTAGTTGTGAGAGGTTTGTAGGTATCTGGGTCATTAAGTATATTGAGCATTTTGTTCCTGTAATCATCAGTGTTTTTGATAACAACAACACCTCTTTTATCAGCGGTGGTGACCCTGATGGTCGTGTCTTCTGCTAAACCTTTAAGTGCATTGATGTAACGTTGAGGTATGACTGGGGAGCTACGTGTTGAGATGGCTGCTGAGATGATGCGAAACGTTGTCAATAAAGGATCACATTATACTGCATATGTGTTTATATTTCCATTGTGTCGGTATTTTATACCATTTATTTCCACCACCTACCACTGCTACCACCATCACTACCACCTTCTACCACCCTCTACCACCATCAACCACTATCACAACTGCTTCCACTCTACCACCACCACCACCACCTTCGTATTTTTCTACAAACTTTTTCTTAAATTATATGTGTTTCTGACATTCTTTACCAAAGGGCTGGCAGTAGAAGCTATGTTTGCAGCCATGGTGACTTATTTAGCAGTTGCAAGCATTAAAACAAATGGAATATTATGAAATGTATCGTATGAACTCGTGGGATCATCCTCACTCACTTATAAACAGTGGCACACTGGCTGGGAATGGAGTGTGAGGCGGCTTAGGGCTGTGTGTACACGTCCCAGACGAACGACTATTTGCAAGTCGAACGACGATTCACGAGCCAATGTTTTGACGAAAATAACGTTATGATTTTCGAAAATTACGACTATCGAGCCTTACGATTATCGAGGACCACTGTATATGACGCTATATGCACTCTGGTAGTGTGTCATATGCTATTCCAAGGGGAAGGAGTACATCTTGGAGTACATCCCATGGCTGTACAACAGGAACAGATAGTGAAAATGAAGATGATAGCATTGCAATTGGGATGGAAAAATGTGCATGCATCTGGTGGTGGTAGTGGTGGTGCCAGCCGTGAGGCACCAGCAGTGGGCCATGCTGCCACCCACGCTGCTGACTCAGCTGAACTACAACAAAGGCCACCATTCCCCACCCACCCACCACACCGGCCTCCACAACCACAACCACCTGTCAATACCCAGTACCCACCAGCAGACTGCACCTGGGATTGGCAGGAAGCTGACAATCCCCATCACTTTGATGAAAGTCAGAGTGAAATACGGTCATCTTGTACACTTGGGAACAATGCCACTGAACTAGAATGTTTCGAGTTATTCTTTGACGAACCCCTGATGGAGATTATTGTCAGGGAAAGCAACAGATACTTCGGTACACCATGGTAAACACAATACTCACACCAAAATCAAGCATACACCAGTGGAAGGAGACAACTGTGGCTGAGATGTATCTTTTGTTTGCCACAATAATGCTTATGCCACACGTGTATAACCCTTAAACGGTCCAAATGTTTATATATGTTCACTTGCGCAGCACCCTGAGTATTTTGACAAAAAAAAACTTTTTTTTTTATATAGAAAAAAAGAGCACAAGGCACTAAGTGGTCCCAGATTTTTTTAATATGGTGCACACCGAGTGTTAAGACCCATTCTATGCTGACCAGACATCTCAGGGCAATCGTGCCAAATTTGGAGGCAGGAAAATTAAAATGTATATGTATATACATTTGGGGCACTACACATAAGAAGGTGTATATACGCTTGGATTGTTTAGGGGATAAGCACAGTGTCAGATCATACTATTCAACAGACCGCCTGATTGCAACCCCAGGTTTCAGCGATGTAATAAAAGTGAATCGATTTGTGCTACTATTACGTATGCTTCACTTCTCAGACAAAACAAGGCCTGACAGAAACGACAGGTTATATAAGATTAGGAAAGTGTTTGTGTATCTGAAACAGAAATTCAGTATGTATTTTTATCCCTTCAGGAAGCTTGTTACTGATGAGTCTTTGATTCTGTTCAAAGGAAGACTCTCTTTCAAGCAGTACATACTTAGCAAGAGGAAATGCTTTGGTATAAAGTTGTTTGTGCTTTGTGACTACTACAGTGGTCTTGTATTTGATATTATTGTGTACACTAGAAGTAATACATTGCAAAATATACGAGGAAGTTATTGGGCATCTCTGGTGATGTGGTTAGCACAAAGTTGGAACCATATCTTGGTAAGGGGCATATATTATATACTGTTAACTGGTACACAAGCCCCTCACTCAGTGCTTTTTTGGGAGTGAACATGACAGATGTGTGTGGCACAGTGCGTGGAAATCGTAAGAATGTGCCCAGGTTTGATGGCACGCATTGAGGTGAGGTGCAGGCGTTTGCTGCCAATGACATTATGGCATTTTGGTGGCATGACAAACGAGATGTCACACTGTTGTCATCAGTTCACCCTAATGAAATGACAAACACTGGCAGACAGAATAGAGAGACCAATGAACCTATTCTAAGACCTGCAGCTGTGATGGACTACACCCTCAATATGCGTTCAGTGGACAAATGTGACATGCAGATTGGGTTTGCTGATTGTGTTCGCAAGAGTTATAAGTGGTACATAAAACTCTTTTTCCATATTCTGGACATTTTTATGCTCAATGCTTATAATATGTATAAGATGAGGACCAGAAACAAACCACCACATGGCGAATTTTGTTTCTGTCATCAGACAAATAATACTCAAGTACCAAGGAACAACACCTGCATTAGAAAACTGCCCACTAAATTTTCAAGAACTACCTTCTCGTCTAAGGGCTGGTGATCACTTCCTAATAAAACTTCCTGCTACTGCTTTCAAGAAAAAGGCTGAGAAGAGGTGCTACGTCTGTGCACATATAAAAAAAATGCCCACCACAACAATGCAGAGCCACTTGTTTTATGTGTGAGGAGTGTAAACACCACTGTGTATGACACTATGTTTCAGAGACTTGCACAGGCTGCAGAACTTTTAGAAACATGTCCTGTGACTGTATATGTGTATATAAAATATAGAAAGATGGTAATAAACAACATTTTACATTGTTCATTTGTGTAAATAAGTTTTGTAAACAATATAATGACAACAGCATTTGTGCAGTTATTGTGTAGTATAGAAAGAATAAATATTTACAAAACAGTGCTCATATTGGTCTCACAGGCCATAAAAGTTACTTGAAAAGAAAAGATATTAAAAAATAATAGAAAAAAGAAAAAACAAAAACTTTTATCGGGTGACTGGCAGTCGGCAATGTTGCCGTATGCGGTTCAATTTCTGTCAACCTCACGCTTCCATATCTCAGTAAGTATTGATGGCAAAAAAATTTTTTTTAGCCTATAAAGTTTAGATAAAATCTCTTATCTTCTCATAGGAATTTTTTTTTTCGAATATTTTTCGACCCTGAGAACAAGTCTGGGAGAGAGCCTGTCAATCCTGAAAAGGTTAACACAGACTCCCTCTTTGACTTTTTGACAGCAACAGATTTTTTGCATAACCTTTGATTGTACAGTGGACCCCCGAGTTTCATGATTAATCCGTTCCAGAGAGCCTGCCGAAAGTCGAAATTCACGAAACTCGAAACCATTTTCCCCATAAGGAATAATGGAAATAAAATTAATCTGTTCCAGACACCCACAAATATTAAAATAATTTTTTTTTTTCAAATTAAATAAAGATTTACATACTGAAAAAATCAGAAATCAAGTACGTGCATATACAAAATAATAACATTACACTTATCTTTACTGAAGACCTCTGGGTGGATGGAAGATGGGAGGAGGGGATAGGAGGAAGGTGTACACTATTGTTTGGAAGGAGAATGTCCTTCCATTAGGACTTCAGGTAGCAAGTCCTTTTCTGGGGTTACTTCCCTTCTTCTTTTAATGCCACTGGGAACAACTTGAGAGTCACTGGACCCCTGTCGTACAAAATATCTGTCCAGAGAGGTCTGTTTCTGGCATTTCTTTATGATTTGCCTGAAGTGGGACAAGGTTTTGTCACTGAACATGTTGCAGATATGGCTTGTTTCGGCTTCGTCAGGGTGATACTTTTCAACAAAACTTTGGAACTTATTCCACTTTGAGCACATGTCCTTAATCACCGAAGAAGGCACCTCCTTCACTCTCTTTTCCTCCTCCTCTGAAGCAAGTTCCTCAGCTGTGGTCTGATGCTGTTCCAGTTGAAGCTCTTGCAGTTCGTCAGTGGTTAGCTCTTCCCTGTTGTCCTCCACCAACTCTTCCACATCCCTGTCACTCACCTCCAATCCCATGGACTTTCCCAATGCCACAACTCCTTCCACAACAGGCAGAGGGTTGGCAGGGTCAGGGTCTGCCTCAAACCCTTCAAAATCCCTCTGGATTGTGTTATTCACTTTCTTTACCAAAGGGCTTGCACTAGCTTTCCTTGGGCCCATGGTGACTTATTTAGCAGTTGCAATCACAAAAAAACAAATGGATTATTACGTATGAACCCACGGGGTGATGGTCACATGTTGGTAAACAATGGCACACTGAGCATGAATGGCGTGGGAGACTGACTTTATGTGCGCGGTGACGGGCGGATGGGTTCCGGATGGTCGCTGAATCACGAGTCTAATCACGAAACTCGAGGCCAAAGTTTGCCGAAAAAACTTGCCGAAAGTCGAATTTCAGGAAAGTTGATGCTGCCGAAACTTGGGGTCCATTGTACTTCCTTTAGCACTCCTCACCGCACTCACAAACCCTACCTCCGTTATACTACTCCCTACCCTGCAGTGCTTTTTAACCCTTGTGGGTTTAGTGCTTAGTTTTGATTATATGTAATAATAATCTGACAATACCTCTCATCATACCCTCATTGGTCCATTTTATCAAAGTTTACTGCATTATTATTATTACAAAATAGAAAGCTAATATTGTTTTCACTTGTTGACAGCAATGTGTAGACTTACAGCGGTGGACCCTCTTCTTCTCCTCCTCTGACAACCCTAGCAGCCCCTCATGCAAGCGTCCTTTACAGTCAGCCAATGAAAATGGCACTTCCAGCAGTGGACACCCAGAGTCCTCAGGAACAATCACAGTTCTGCTTGAAGCTACCTATCGTGACACAGATCATGAACCTGCTGTTGATTTTCATGTTATGGTAAATATCAGATGGTACACAGTGTACTTTTTCAGCTACTGTAAATTTGTTGTTTTTATTTTGCTTTTCATATATCTCCTTTTTATCTTTTTATCACTTTTTGAAACCTTTGATTTCATCCATATCTCTAGTTGGTTTAATGCAGCTTTGAGAATATGGAGGATAGAAAAATATGTATTTAATAACATTTTAAGTTTTCAAAAATGTTTAAGCTTTGTCTTTATATGAATTTAAACAATTAGAAATATATACCATTTTAATAGAAGTTGAAAATACAGTAGATGAGTAATAGTTGAAGATGTGAGAATTATGTACTGAAGAGTTTAGATAAATGTGTACAGTGCTAGTCGTGACATTATGCCGGGTGAGTGCTCCGGCATAATGCCGTGATGAAAATCAAAGGCCTGCCATACGGCTTGCCACCACACTCCACAGTGTCTCCTCAGTGCTCACGTGGCTGCTGTGGTGCGAGGAAGTGTTGCACTTTTGTCTTTCATCTGCTTCATCTTTTGTCTGGTGTTCCCTTTGGTTTTAGGGCTATACATGTTTGATTATGGGTAACAGGAAGTCTTTAACACCTGAAACTATAGCTCATATCATAGGGCTTCACAAAGCTGACCATCAGACGAAAGAAATAGTGGAGAATGTTAGTGTGTGTGAACGTTCAGTGAGGAACTAGGTGCAACGTTTCAAGGCTGGTGGTGGTGTTGAGTTACCGTCTGCCAAACCTCGGCCTGACCCCTTGAAGAAGACATTTGTTCATACCTTAACTGTGTTAAAAAAGCAGTTAGAGAGTACACCTAAGATAACTGCTAGAGAATATAAAGAAAAGAACCCACATCTTCTCTCAAAGGTGTCTGTAAGAACTTTTAACAGATGTGTCAGATTTGGGCTACAGTAGTCACTGCCAGGTTAACCCTTTTACTGTTTCGGTTGTATATATATGTCTTACGAGCTAATGTGTTTGACGTATTTATACTCAAAAATTCTAGCGGCTTCAAATCAAGCAGGAGAAAGCTGGTAGACCCACATGTGAGAGAATGGGTCTGTGTGGTCAGTGTGTGCAGTATAAAAAAAATCCTGCAGCAAGCAGTGCATAATGAGAAAAAAAGAACTCCAACCGAGTTTTTGGATTAAAACGCCAACTTTTAGGTGTATTTTCGTATAGTTCTTATGGGTATATTCTCGTTTTTGTAGTCACATTTGATAAAATGGAAAACATATTACAGAAATGGAGGTGATTTTGATTGGTTTTACTATGAAAATGACCTTGAAATGGAGCTCAAAGTGGGGTAAATGTTTGATTTTTGCCGATGTTCAAAAGTAAAGAAATGTCATTGTCCAATAAATGTCCAACTAGCCATTCTAATATGCAGTCATGAATGGGTTGACGTTATTTATACAATTATTACAATATTGCAGTAGTCTGCATAACAGTAAATCATCTATTTTTTGTTTGAATAAAAATTTAAAATAGAAAGCAAGAAATATGAGAGGGGCCTGGAGACATGACTGATGAACAAAGAAAATGTTATTTTAGAGCCAGGAATGTCTGCATTGTTCATTCTGGACCCTATTTTGAATTTGGAATATTTTTTAATTTTCTTGAAATTGGCCAAATTGCCAATTTCTGACTACTTTATTGGGTAGTTGAAATTGGTACATGGGCAGTTTCTTGTACTGAATCACTAGAACAAATGGAGTTCTAAAGAAATAGCTATAAGTTTGGTCGACTGGAACAATGGCATTAGTTGAAAATAGGGCTCAAAGTGGGCGAAATTGCCGATTCGTAAATATTGCTGAGGTCGCTAACTTTGCGAGAGCATAATTCCATAAGTTTTCCATCAAATTTCTTTCTTTTGGTGTCACTACCATTGGGAAAAGATTCTCTATCATTTCATAAGAATTTTTTTTTTTTCATATATTTTGCGACACCAGAAGACACCTCAGGATTTGGGGTTGTGACAGTCAAAGGGTTAAGAAACCGATCCTCTCCAAGCCACAAAAGAAACATGGGCTGGATTATGCAAAGAAATATCTTCATTGGAATCCTCAACATTGGTCTGAAGTACTTTGGGGTGATGAAGCATCCTTCACTGTCACCTGTAACCGTGAGGGACGTGTACTGGCCCAGAGGTAGTGACCCACTAGACCCATGCCACACCTGTGAGACCACCAAACACCCAGACTTGCTTATGATTTGGGGGTGTTTCAGTGCTTAGAGTGTTGGTGAACTCATTGTGCTTCCCAAAAACCAGTATATGAACAGTGGTGACCTGCACTTAGCTCAGTGAGAATGTGTCAAGTGTGCTCTCTGCGGGCTGAACCAAGATGCCCTCCATCGAGCAACTTTACCAGCAGTTTAAGGAGGAATTGAGGGTGGCGAAGATGGAGATACAGCGATTGACTGAGGAAAACAAGAGGATATGTATTAGTCCTCCTGTTGTGAGTCCTCAGGTCCAGAAGGGAGCCTGGACAGTGGCTGGACAGCATGGAACGAAGGTTACGATCAAGAAGACGAATGGAAAGGTAGAAACGATGAAGAAGAAAGACACTGTTGTGGAAAGATCTAATGCATTCTCCATGCTACCCGACGAATGTGAGTTGACTACTGGGAATGTCACAATGAACGACACTAAGGAAGGTAAGAATGTTGTTGTTAGGGATAGGGCCTTCTGCTTGAAAAATAGGAGTAGGAGACAGAGGGTTTGCTTTCCTGGGGCTGGGATGGAGTATACTGTTAGCTGGCTTGACAACATCATGAACGGTAATGGGATCAATCTTATTATCTGCCTCAGTGCTGGAGGCAATGATGTAGGCAAGCATAGAAGTGAGGATTTAGTTAGAAGGTTCAGGACAGCAACCCCTCAAGGAAGGTTCCTTGATGTTGGTGAGGGGCTCTTGATTTAGGGAATTGGATCTGTGCTCCAGTTCCCCAAATTAAGCCTGAATGCCTTCCACATCCCCCCCCCCCAGGCGCTGTATAATCCTCCGGGTTTAGCGCTTCCCCCTTGATTGTAATAATAATAATAATAATCAGGACAGCAATAGAGATAATTAGGAAGAAGGGGGGGGGACCCTGTTATATGTGGCATTTTCCCAAGAAGGGGTGTTGGTAATGAATGGTTGTCCAGAGCAATTGGTATTAATTGTTGGCTGGATAAACACTGTAAGGATAGTGCAGTACCATTCATTGACAACTGGGACAACTTCTATGGCCAAAATGACATGTATGCCAGGGATGGGGTTCACTTATCCAGGGCAGGTGTGGGTTTTCTTGCTAGCTCAGTTGAGGGGGTTGTTAGGACTTTAAACTAGGTTTAGTTAGAGTTATGGGTTTAGAAATGATAAATAATGAGTATAGATATATTGACTTATGCTCTGATATTAAGAACCTTAACCCTTTCAGGGTTTCCGACGTACATAGTATGGCTTACGCACCAGGGTTATTGATGTACTAGTACGCCTAAATTCTAGCGCCTTCAAATCTAGCAAGAGAAAGCTGGTAGGCCTACATATGAAAGAATGGGTCTATGTGGTTAGTGTGCACAGTATAAAAAAGATCCTGCAGCACAGTGTATAATGAGAAAAAAAACTTTGACCATGTTTTAGGTTTAAAACAGCGACTTTGCACTGTATTTTCGTATGGTATTGATGGTTGTATTCTAGTTTTCCTGGTCTCATTTTATAGAATGGAAGACATATTACAGAAATTGAGAGGATTTTGATTGGTTTCACAATGAAAAGTACCTTGGAATTGAGCTCAAAGTAGCAGAAATGTTCGATTTTTGCCAAGTTCAAAAGTAAACAAATCATGCCATGCGTCCAATACACGTCAACTGGTGAGTCTAATATTCTTTCACAAGTGCACTATTATTTATACCATTTATACACTAATGCAGTAGTCTGCATAACAGTAAATCTTCTATTTTTGTGAGAATAAAAATTCAAAGTGGAAAGCAAAAAAAAATGTAAGAGGGGTCTGGGGATGTGACTAATGAACAGAGGATATGTTATTTTAGTGCCAGGAATGTCTGTCTTGTTTATTCTGGACCCTATTTGGAAATTGGCATCTTTTGAAATTTGTGTGAAACTGCCAAAATTGCTAATTTCTGACCACTTATTGGATAGTTGGAATCGGTAAATGGGTGTTTTCTTGTACTCATTCGATAGGAAAAATGGAGTTCTAGCGAAATAGTTATGATTTTTGTCGACTAGTACACTGGAATTGACCAAAAATAGGGCTCAAAGTCGGCAAAATCGCTGATGCGTAAACATCGTTGAGACCGCTAACTTCGTGAGAGCATAATTCCGTAAGCTTTCCATCAAATTTTATACCTTTGGTGTCATTATGATTGGGAAAAGATTCTCTATCTTTTCATAAGAAAAAATAATTTTATTTTTTCCGAAAATTTTTGACCCTGAGAACAAGTTTAGGAGAGGGCCTCTCGACCCTGAAAGGGTTAATAGTAACTGTCATGGAGTAACTCTGGGTAATGATAATTTCAGAAATTGTGTAAAAACAAAGGTGAACAGGAAAAATGTGCAGAAGAAAAACATATGATGGTATTTTATGCTAACAGTTGAAGTGCAAGAAATAAAATTAATGAACTACGTTTGGTAGCATGTGCTGGGAACTTTGATGTCATTGCATTAACTGAAACGTGGTATGATTTAAAGAGTCAGGATATGATTGCTGAGTGTAATATTCAAGGGTTTCAGTTGTTCCATGTGGATAGATGTAATGGGAAGGGGGGAGGAGTTGCATTATATGTTCGAGAAAATATTAATTGTTGCATAAAAACAGGTATAAAAATAGATGGAACAGTAACAGAATTTGTTTGAGTAGAGTTTGTAGAAGGTCAAGAAAAACTAATTCTAAGTGTAATATACCGACCTCCAGGCTTGGATCACGATAGAGGGAGACTTCTTTGGGACGAAATTGTTAGGGCTTCTAGACACAATAACGTAGTGATAGTAGGGGTTTTTAATTTTAGTCAAATTGACTGGAATTCTTTGACCAGTAATCTGGAGTCCAGTGACTTTATGGAAACTGTTAAGAACTGTTTTCTGAAGCAGTGTGTAACAGAGCCTACCAGGGGTAATAATTTGCTAGACCTAGTCTTGTCAAATAAGGAAACACTCGTAAATAATCTGAAGATCACTGAAGAGCTTGGCACAAGTGATCACAAATCCATCACTTTTAGCGTTAACTGAAAATACAAGAATAAAGATAATACGGTAAAAATCCCTGATTTTTGTTCTGCCGATTATAGTGGACTTGGGGAACACCTGTCAAATCTCGATTGGGGTTATCTAGCTAATGATTTTATTGACGATGATTATACTTATGATTAAGAAGGAATCTCTATTTATGAGTTTTTTCTTAACAATGTACACCATGCTCAGAGTATATACATTCCCCAGAGACAAATTAGGTCTAATAATAACAATCCCAAATGGGTTAACAGGAGACTTAAGCATCTATTAGGGGAGAAAAGGGGAATTTATAGACACATCAAAAGAGGAGAGGTTAACCTTACTGTCCAATATGTTCAGCTTAAAAGAAAAGTGAAAAAGGGGATTAGAAAGGCTAAACATGACTATGAAATTAGAGTTGCTAATGAATCAAAGATCAATCCAAAGGGGTTCTTTCAAGTGTATAGGACGAAGGTGAAGGAAAAAGTAGGACCTCTGAAAATTGGGAATGGACAGCTGACAGATAACAAACTGGAAATGTGTTCCATATTTAACCCTTTGACTGTTTACGCCGTATAAATGTCTTACTTGCCACTGTTTCTGACGTATTTATACGCATAAATTCTAGGGGCTTCAAATCAAGCAGGAGAAAGCTGGTAGGCCCACATGTGAGAGAATGGGTCTCCATGGTCAGTGTGCACCATATAAAAAAAATCAGTGAGCCAGTGGTGCATTGTGGGAATGCCATTTCAATCCTCCTTTTTCAGTATGCTTAGTGGTAAGAAATATGTGACTCCCCAGCAAATCTGGGACTCTTCTCTTCCCAAGTGATGCTCTAACACAGATGGAAGTGTCAGTGAAGATCAATTTTTACGATGTCCAGGAGTTTGAGACCAAAAGCAGTGGAGGAGGAGGAGGAGGAGGAAGAGGAGGAGGAGGAGGAGGAGGAAGAGGAGGAGGAGGAAGAGGAGGAGGAAGAGGAAGAGGACGAAGAAGAGGACGAAGAAGAGGAAAAGGAGGAGGAAGAGGAGGAGGAGAAGAGGAAGAGGAGGAGGAGAAGAGGAAGAGGAGGAGGATGATGAGCAGGAAGAGGACGAAGAGGAGGAGGAAGAGGAGGAGGAGGAGGAAGAGGAGGAGGATAATGAGGAGCAGGAAGAGGACAAGGAGGAGGAGGAAGAGGAAGAGGAGGAGGAGGAGGAAGAGGAAGAAGAGGAAAAAGAAGAGGAAAAAGAAAAGGAAGAAGAAGAAGATGTAATATTATTCCCTTGAAGCAAGAAAAAAAAAAGTCCACCCCATGACAGTGAGAAGATAAGGGGAGATAACATCGGATAAGAGCTGAGAGCTGACGTTTGATGAGCGTAAACGAGGGTGGGGGAGGGTGCAGCTGATAAGAAAAGATTAGATGACCATCCCCCTCACTTTGTTTTTACTGGTACACAAACATTTCTGTCTGTCTATTTGTCTGTCTGCCAAGCTCCCTGTCTATCCGTCTAGCTCTCTGTCTCAGAGAGAGCCACAAGACTGTGTCATCATCACGTTTACTCACATTTTCAAGCAGGGTATAGCACTTTGTCTGGATTTTTTGGGTTATCCTAGGTAATTTACACTATGTATACTTGTTTTTATGTGTACCTGTGAGACAGAGATAGACAGAAAGAGAGAGACAGATTGAAAGAGATAGAATGAGGGAGAAAGATAATTAGATAGAATGGAGGGGAAGCAGCATCCGACCCCATTGTTTTGACAGGCGGGAGGGGGAGTGAGTAATGAGACAATATGTCATTTTGACAGCTGCCGACTCCTGACTCAAAACAATTATAAGCCACACACTCGCACACAAGACCAGCTTGCTGAATGAAGATAATAGCAGTTATATGAAAGTATCTAGTGACTATATGTGTATATATATTATAGAAACCAGAAGGAAGGAAGAATGGAAGGCAGGAATGAAGGAAGGACGAGATGAAAGGAAGGAAAAAAGTAAGGAAAGACAAAGGAATGTAGGAAGGAAGGTAGGAAACAAATGCAGGAAGGAAGGAATGATGACACATGACCATTTACCTAGGATAACTACATAACACAACTGCCTGCTAATACTTTGAAGAAAACTGCTCAGACGAGGTGTTTTGTCTTTGCACATAAAAAAAACTTCCACAAAAATGCACACACACTGGTTTTATGTGAGGAGTGTAAAACACCATTGTGTATGAAAACATGTTTCAAAGAGTTCCACAAGCTGCAGAACTTCTAGGAATATGTTCGGTGACTGTATATTGGTATATATATTATAGAACAATAGTAATGAATAATTTTTGTATTGTTTGTTTTTGTAAACAAGTTTTGCAGATAATATATTGATAATTATGTTTGTGTGCTTATTGTGTTGTATACAACGAGTGTATATATGTACATTGCACCTTACTTTGGTCTCATAGGCCACATAAGTTATGTGAAAAAATAAAATAGTGAAAAAAAAACAACAAACCTTCAAATACAAGTAAACTAAAGTTTACCGGGTGAGCGGCAGTCGCCGCTGTTGCCATACGCGGCTCATTTTCTGCAAACTTCACGCCTCTATATCTCGGTAAGTACTGATGGCAAAAAAAATTTTTTTAGACTAAAACACTCAGAAAAATAATCTTAACATTTTCATAAGAAAAAATAATTTTTTTTTTCGAATATTTTGCAACATAGAATGACAGTTTCAGAAAGGGGCCTGTGACAGTCAAAGGGTTAATGACTATTTTTTTGAGTTTTTACACAGGAAGACGTAAATAAGTTTCCAGAAAGTAACAATTATTCAGTTCCTGACGAATTCAAATTGACTTATGTTACTGTCATGAGGGACATGGTTATCAAACAGATAGACAAACTGAAGCAAAATAAGTCCCCGGGGCCTGACGACTTGTTTTCCAGGGTACTTAAGGAATGCAAGGTGGAACTTAATCAGCCATTAGTGTGTGTGTTTAATGTGTCCAACCTTACTGGTGTTGTGCCAGAGTTGTGGAAGCTGGCTAATGTGGTTCCTATATTTAAATCAGGATAAGTCGGTTCCTTCAAATTACCGTCCAATAAGCCTGACATCTATAGTGGGCAAGTTACTAGAATCAATTATAGCTGATATTATTAGAAGTCAACTTGAAGAGCCTAACTTGATAAATGAATCTCAGCATGGATTCACGAGAGGTCGTTCCTGCCTGACAAATTTACTGACGTTCTTCAATAGAATATTTGAGGTGGTAGACAGTGATAAGGAATATGATATTGTGTATTTGGATTTTAGTAAAACCTTCAGTAGAATACC
Source organism: Cherax quadricarinatus (assembly GCF_026875155.1). Classification (NCBI taxonomy): domain Eukaryota; kingdom Metazoa; phylum Arthropoda; class Malacostraca; order Decapoda; family Parastacidae; genus Cherax; species Cherax quadricarinatus. The sequence goes on along the minus strand of NC_069414.1, from coordinate 2,255,106 downwards.
TCAAAAGAGACTCTTAAGAAAATTGGCAGCTCATGGTATAGGAGGTAAAGTTCTAGCATGAATAGAGGCATGGCTTACCAATAGAAAGCAGAGAGTTTCGATTAATGGGGTCAAATTTGATTGGGGATTAGTCACTAGTGGCATTCCACAAGGATCAGTTTTAGGCCCTCTCTTGTTCATAATTTACATTAATGACCTTGTTGAAGGGATTACGAGTGTCATGAGCAAATTTGCTGATGATACAAAGATAGGCCGTATGATTCATTCTGAGGAGGATAGCAATGAACTCCAGGAGGATTTGGACAAATTAATGTCTTGGTCTGAAAAATGGCAGTTGAAGTTCAGTGTCGATAAGTGTAAAGTACTAGTCCTTGGTAATGAAAATAACCCTCGAAGCTATAAACTAGGTGAAGTGGAGTTTGATCATACAGAATGTGAAAAAGACTTGGGAGTCATGGTAAGCAGAAATTTGAAGCCAAGACAGCAGTGCCTAAGTGTGCGGAACAAGGCTAACAGATTACCTGGATTTATCTCAAGAAGTATAAGTAACAGAAGTCCAAAAGTTATTTTACAGCTCTATACATCACTAGTGAGGCCTCATTTAGATTATGCTGCTCAATTTTGGTCTCCTTACTACAGGATGGATATAGACTCGTTAGAGAACATACAGAGAAGAATGACTAAAATGATTTACTGTGTAAGGAATCTCCCGTATGAAGATAGACTTCAAGCCTCAACCCTTTCCGAGTCCAAGGCCAAAATCGGAAGGGGTGCCCCAGTGTCCAAGAAATTTTGAAAAAAAAAAAAAAAAAATTTGTACAGAATTAGAGTACATTTTTGTGAAGGTAATAAAACAAAAAAAAAATTCTGATCAGTACTTACAGAGATAAAGTGGCGAGAAATTGACCCAAAATGACTGGTTGGCGGCAACATCGATGATTTCCACATACGTGCGTTACTTTATGTTTTTTATAGTTTTTTCTTTTCTTTTCTATTTTTTTCTTTTCCTACTAACATTTTGGGACGAGAGAGACCAATACTGTATATAATGTATATATATAAACTCACTGTATTGAACACAATAACTGCACTAAAGTTATTATCATATTATTGTTTACCACTGTTGTTTATTACAATAAACATGCACAAATATTGTATAATACTAATGTTCTGTCATATATTTACATATTTACAATCACTGGACATGGTTTTAGAACTGCTGGAGCTTGTGGAACTCCTTGAAACAAGGCACCATGCACAGAGGTACCTTACATTCCTCACACATGAACCGAGTGTCTTTGCATCTTTGTTGCCGTCGTTTTGTTTGTGCACAGACATATCTCTTCTGAGAAAATTTCTTCTTAGTTGCAGGAAGCTGTATTATGAAGTGATCACCTTCCCTCCTCAAACTCTTGGGTATATCCTGAGGAGTTTGAGGACAGTTTTGTATAGCAGGTGTTGTTACCTGGTATTTCATTATGAGTTGTCTGACAACAGACAAACAAAATTCACCATACGGTGGTCTGTTGCCAGTCTTCACTTGGTACATATTATATGTATTGAGCATTGAAATGTCCATGAGATGGAAGAAAAGTTTCATATACCACTTGTAACTCTTACAAACACAATCAACAAAGCCAATCTGCACATCACATTTGTCAACCAAGTGCATGTTTTGTGTATAATTAATCACTGTCACTGGTTTTCGAATATGTTCATTCGTCATTCTATCAACTTTGCAACTGTCTTGCATTTTGTTGGGGTGAATGGTTGTCAACAATGTGACATCTCGTTTGTCATACCACTGTAATGCCATAATGTCATTGGCAGTAAACACCTGCACCTCATCACCACGAGTGCTTGCGTTGAATCTGGGTATATGTTTACGATTAGAACGCACTGTGCCACACACATCTATCTTGTTCACTCACAAGAAATAACTGAGTAAAGGGCTTGTGTACCAGTTATCGGTATGTAATGTATACCCCTTACTAAGATAAGGTGCCATCATGCTTCTCACTACGTCACCTGAGATACCCAATAACATCCTGGTATCTTTCAATGTTTTACTTCCCGTGTATACAACAATATCCAATACCAGGCCACCGTCACAGTCACAGAGTACAAACAGTTTTATACCAAAGCATTTCCTCTTGCTCGGTATATACTGTTTGAATGACAGCCTACCTTTGAACAAAATCAAAGATTCGTCAAGTACAAGATTCTTGAATGGATGAAAAGTACATGTTGAACTTTTGTTTGATGTACTTAAAAACATTTCTAATCTTGTATAACCTGTCACTTCTGTCAGGCCTGGTTTTGTCAGACAAGTGCAACATACCTAACAGTAAGATAAACCTGTTCACTGGGATGATTTCACTGAAGACTGGGGTAGAAATTAGCCGATCTGTGGACCAGTATGCTTTTATATTACGCTTATAGACATGAGGCATAAGCATTATTGTTGCAAAAAGCAAATACATTTCTGCAACAGTTGTCTCTTTCCACTGGTGTAGTCTTGACTTTATTTATTTATATATTTTATGTCTTTGCAAACAGTACATTGAGATTTTATATTTACAATAGTTGGTTGCAATGCAAAGAGAGCCTCTATTATGCCTTGGGATTATGGGCAAACTTAACATTATTGGCTTACAGACTACTTAACACTAAGGATTTTATTATAGTTGTACAGTAGGATAGTAATTATTTCATAGTTGAACAGTAGATTATTAATTATAAGTGAATTAAATTTGTATAAGAAAAAGGATATATTCTTATAGTCTAAAATGCTTTTCGTGGAAAACATTGGTTCAATTATATTCCTGTCAACAATGGATAAAAGGTTCAAAGTGATTGTTGAAGTTATGATGTGGGAGTACATAGGTGAGTATGTGTGGACTGAGTATTTACCGTTTAGTCTAGGGTGATTAAGTGGCTTTTGAGAAGTCTTAAACTGGTTTTCAGACTGGGTTACTTTAATATCTTCTGGTAATGAATTCCATATTTTAGGGCCCTTTATGTGCATAGAGTGTTTACACAGTGTGGTAAGGACACCAGGTATATCAAAAAGAGATCTGTGTCTTGTGTTGTCATCATGTGTCCTGTTTAAGTTGGTGAGGAGAAGTTTGAGTGGAGGGTTTATATTTGGATGTATTGTTCTGTGTATGTAGTAGGCACATGAATAAGTATGGATGTTCTTAATGGTAAGCAGATTCAGACTTGAAATTTGGTGGAGTGTGCTGGTGGGAGTGGGAATTCGTTATCATTCTTACTGTTGCCTTTTGCTGGGTTATGAAGGGTTTTAGGTGATTGGATGTTGTTGATCCCCATGCACAAATTCCATATGTAAGATAAGGGTATACGAGTGAATGGTACAGTGCCAGGAGAGCTGATTGTGGAACGTAGTACCTTATCTTTGATAGTATGCCTACAGTCTTGGAGATTTTCTTGGTGATTTGTTGTATGTGTGTCCGGAACTTAAGGCTACTGTTAAGGTGGATACCTAGGAATTTTACCTCTGTGAGTCTTGTGACTGATGATCCATTTAGCGTTATGTTAATTGGATCATTTGCAGCTTTATTTCCAGACTGAATGAAATAGGTTTTATCAGTATTGTGGGTAAGTTTATTAGTCATCATCCAGGCAGATATTTTCTGCAATTCGGCATTGACTGTGTTTGCTAGTATGACTGTGGTGATATCATCGTATTTGCCATGGTGTACTCAAAATACTTGTTACTTTCCCTGACAATAGTTTCCATCAATGGCTGGTCAAAGAATAATTCAAAGAATTCCAGTTCATTGGCAGTGTTTCCAAGGGAACAAGTTGATAGAATTCCACTTTGAGAGTCATCAAAGTGGTGGGGCTTGGGAACAAAATTGGGATTTTGCTGCCAATCCCAGATATGGTTTGCTGGTGGACACTGGACATCATAGGCTGGTTGTGCTGGTAGTTGTGGTTGTGGTGGGCTGGTGGCTGACGCTCCGATTTGTCCTTGAACTGAGGAGTCAGCAGCGTGGGTCCCAGCCTGGGCTGGTGAGTCATGCATGGCCATGGCACTACCACCACCTACTGATGTCTGTGATCTATCCATGCCAAGTGTAGCCACATCATCCTCACTTTCACTGTCTGTTCCTGGTATAGGGCCACGGGATGTACTCCGGTATGTACTCCAGGATGTACTCTGGGATGTACTCCGGGATGTACTCCGCACCCTGGGCACTGCATAGGGAACACTGCCCGAGTGAATGCAGCGGTGTATATACTGACGCTTCACTGGTGAATATGTTTCCTCACTATCACTACTCGAAAGATCGTCAAGAGCAATAAAATCACAACTCCCAGTCACTATCATCATCATTACTGAAGTCAGAGGCCTGGCCATGTGAAAATAATGGTTTTCTCTTGGGATGAGGTACAACTGACTGTGACTGAGGAGTGCCCACACCAGAGGTAGAAGGTTGAGGATCGTCAAGGTTTTCTGAACTATTATCGATATCCTGGTCATTCCTTTCGGCCACTAACTGATCAAAGCCAAAGAATTCGTCTTCATTTCCACTTCCATGAGTCAGAACTATCAAATAGGAAGAGGAGAGTCCCAATTTTCCGTGGAGTGAGAGCTGCCTTGCGATGAGGCATGGTGAACATAGGTAACTGAGCCGGCGTTCCCACAATGCTATGCAGGCGCCTAGAATTTTTGTTTACGGCGCAGACACACCACGCAGACCTGTTCTCTCACATGTAGGTCCACCAGGTAGAATTTTGGTGTAGATCTACAGTTTGGACCTTGAACGTAAAGCCGTAGATCTATGGCACGGACCCTGAAAGGGTTAAATCTCCACACTCTGGTGAGATGTTGAATGAGGGAAGATATCATTGAAGTGTGTAAGTGGATGATGGGCATAAACAAAGGAGATACAGTGGACCCCCGGTTCACGATATTAATCCGTTCCTGAGAGCTCATCGTAAACCAAAATTATCGGAAAGCGAATCAATTTTCTCCATAAGAAATGATGGAAATCAAATTAATCCGTGCAAGACACCCAAAAGTATGAAAAAAAAACTTTTACCACATGAAATATTAAGTTTAATGCAGTAGAATAATTACAGTAACAACAATAACAATAGAATAATATGTAACAAAAGAATAATTGACACTTACCTTTAATGAAGATCTGGTGATGATTGATGGGATGGGAGGAGAGGAGAGTGTGGATGGTGTTAGCATTTAGAAGGGGAATCCCCCTCCATTAGGACTTGAGGTAGCAAGTCCTTTTCTGGGGTTACTTCCCTTCTTCTTTTAATGCCACTAGGACCAGGTTGAGAGTCATTGGACTTGTGTTGCACAACATATCTGTCCATAAAGGCCTGTACCTCTCGTTCCTTTATGACGTTCCTAAAGTGGTTCACAACAGTGTCATTGTACAAGTTGCCAACATGGCTTGCAATAGCTGTGTCAGGGTGATTTTCATCAAAAAAGGTTTGCACTTCAAGCAACTTTGCACACATTTCCTTAATTTCAATAGTCATTAGCACCCTTGGTCTCGATGGGTTGGCTCTAGAAGCTTTCTTGGGGCCCATGGTGACTTATTTTGCGGAAACAAGCACCAAAAACAGTGATAATATGGATAATATAGAATGTACCGAATGTATCCTTAGATGCGTGCACACTGGCTGGCTTGTAGACACTGGACACGTCTCGTGCGAATCGTATTGCATACCGGGTTTTGTATTGGGAAGCAAGGCAATTTTTTTTTGATCAAATGCATCAGTTACCGGATTTATCAGATACCGATAGCATTGGGAACTGGGGGTCCACTGTATTAGTAAAGTACTGAGGGTGTTGAACCAGGTAAGAACCAGAAATAATGGATTTAACCCTTGGACTGTCGCAAGTCATTCTTTGTCGCAAAATTTTTGGAAAAAAAAATTATTTTTTCTTAGGAAATGATAGAGAATCTTTTCCTGATGGTAATGACACCAAAAGTACGAAATTTGATTGAAAACTCAAAGAATTACAGTGGATCCCCGCATAATGATATTAATCCGTTCATGAGAGCTCATTGTTATGCGAAATTATCGTTATGTGAATGAATTTTCCCCATAAGAAATAATGGAAATCAAATTAATCCGTGCAAGACACCCAAAAGTATGAAAAAAAATTTTTTACCACATGAAATATACATTTTCCTACACACAAAGAGAAGGATACATGCACAATAGTAGAGTAGTACATGCACAGTATATATTGTGCATGTACTACTCTACTAAATGAAGAATAAATGACACCTTTATTGAAGATGCAGCAATGACTGATGAGACAGTGTCCTGGGAGTGCCTTTTCCTCCTGAGTACTGTAGGTCCTGTTTGGCATTTTCTTCCAGAACAGGCCTTATCACACTGTGTATGCCACTATGATTCTTAAATCTCTCAAACCAACCTTTGCTGGCTTTAAATTCACCAATATGAGCACTAGTTCCAGGCGTTTTTCCCTGTTCACCTGGGTGTTAGTCGACTGGTGTGGGTTGCATCCTGGGAGACAAGATTAAGGACCCCAATGGAAATAAGTTAGAGAGTCCTCGATGATGCACTGACTTTCTTGGGTTATCCTGGGTGGCTAACCCTCCAGGGTTAATCGTTTCTCAGTAATTGTTTCACGTTAAGCCACACCAACAACACTCTCTCCACATCTTCGAGTAATACAGCTGATGGTGGTGCAGCAACAACAGCTGTGGTGCAGCTGACCATGGTGCAGCAGCAGCTGTGGTGCAGCAACAGCTGACCATGGTGCAGCTATGGTGCAGCAACAGCTGACTGGTCCAATTTATCAGCTGACCGTGGTGCAGCAGCAGCTGACTGTGGTACGATAGTATTTATCACCCTTTTTACCACAGGGTTGGCACTAGAAGCTTTCTTTGGGCCCATGGTGGCTTATTTAGCAGTTACAAGCACTATAAATAATGGAATAATACAAAATGTATCGAATGTATGCATGCAACCGGCCACCCTGGCTTGTAAACAATGACAGCAAGGCAGGCGCTCAGGCTGGACAGACAGGTTCGGGACAGATTCGGGACGAGTCATGTTCAGAAACAGCTGATGGGTGCAACAGCAGCTGACTGTGGTGCAGCAGCAGCTGACTGATCCAGCAACAGCTGACTGGTCCAGCAACAGCTGACTGGTCCAGCAACAGCTGACTGATCCAGCAATAGCTGACTGATCCAGCAACAGCTGACTGGTCCAGCAACAGCTGACTGGTCCAGCAACTGCTGACTGGTCCAGCAACAGCTGACTGATCCAGCAACAGCTGACTGATCCAGCAACAGCTGACTGATCAGCAACAGCTGACTGGTCCAGCAACAGCTGACTGATCCAGCAACAGCTGACTGATCCAGCAACAGCTGACTGGTCCAGCAACAGCTGACTGATCCAGCAACAGCTGACTGATCCAGCAACAGCTGATCGTGGTGCAGCAGCAGCTAACTGATCCAGCAACAGCTGTGGTCCAGCAACAGCTGATCGTGGTGCAGCAGCAGCTGACTGATCCAGCAACAGCTGACTGGTCCAGCAACAGCTGATCGTGGTGCAGCAGCAGCTGACTGATTCAGCAACAGCTGACTGGTCCAACAACAGCTGATCGTGGTGCAGAAGCAGCTGACTGATCCAGCAACAGCTGATCGAGGTGCAACAGCAGCTGACTGATCCAGCAACAACTGACTGGTCAAGCAACAGCTGACTGATCCAGCAACAGCTGACTGGTCAAGCAACAGCTGACCGTGGTGCAGCAGCAGCTGACTGTGGTATGATAGTATTTCTCACCCTTTTTACCACTGGGTTAGCACTAGAGGCTTTCTTGGGGCCCGTGGTCACTTATTTTGCAGACGAAATCACCAAAAACGCTGTAATAATACGAAATGTTCCGATTGTATGCTTGGATGTTACCGCGGAGGCTGGCTTGTAAACAATGCCACCGGCGGAACATGTGAAGCTGGCTCAGGCCGCACATTAGAAGCGTCTCGGACGAATAGCGTTGAGCGAGTTTTTTAGCGGTATGCGAGGCAAAATTTTAGTGATAAAATGTATCGGTATGCGGATTTAACGTTATGTGATGCCAACGGTATGTGAGGGTCCACTGTATGCTCCCACGACGACATATACGCATTGGAGATTTCGCCGACTTTGAGCCCTGTTTTTGGCCAATTCCATTGTTCCAGTTGACCAAACTCATAGCTATTTCTTTAGAACTCCATTTTCTCTATCAGTTGAGTACAAGAAACTGCCCATTTACTGATTGGAACTACAAAATAGAGTGGTCAAAATTTGGCAATTTGGCCAATTTCATGCAAAGTAAAAAAGATGCCTATTTCAAAATAGGGTCCAAAATAAACAATGTAGACATTCTTGGCACTAAAATAACATATCCTCTGTTCATTAGTCACGTCCCTTTGCACCTCTTATATTACTATTGCTTTCTATTTTGATATTTTATTCATACAAAAAATACAAAATTTACTGTTTTGCAGACTAATGCATTATTGTAAAAATGGTATAAATAATATCAGTGCACTAGTGAAAGAAAATTAGACTCCCCAGTTGACGTGTAATGGACGTGTGGTGTGATTTGCTTACTCCTGAACATTGGTAAAAATCGAACATTTCCACTATTTTGAGCTCAATTTCAAGGTCCTTTTCATCATGAAACTAATCAAAATCATCTCTGTTTCTGTAATATGTTTTCCATTTTATCATGTGAGACCATGAAAACGAGAATACAACAATAAATACAAAATACACCTCAAAGTCAGCGTTTTAATCCAAAAAAAACGGTCAGTTTTTTTTTTCTCATTATGCACTGTGTGCTGCAGGATTTTTTTGTGGTGCACACTGACCACACAGACCCATTCTATTTATTTATTTATTTATTATTAATTTGGACATGATTCATAGATGTACAATGAAATACAGTGGTTAAGTGTAACATGCCAAAAGCCCCTTGTATGCAGAGCATTATGGGCATGCTTAAAATTAACTTAAGATTATTTAAGCAATGATATATTCAGTTGTAAAAATTATAGTAGACAAATAACAATTAAGCACAAATGAGTACAGTGGACCCCCGCCTTACGAACGCATCGCGTTACGTTAAATCCGCCATACGAAGCATTTGAACACAATTTTGCCTCTCCTCACGATAAAAAACTCGCCTTATGTGATTTGTCTGGGACGCGTCCCACGTGTGGCCTTAGTGCCAGTGTTTACAAGCCAGCTAATGCAGTTGCAACTACGCATACATTTGGTACATTTCACATTATCCCAGTGTTTTTAGTGCTTGTAACTGCAAAATAACTCACCATGGACCCCAAGAAAGCTTCTAGTGCCATCCCTGTAGTAAAAAGGGTGAGAATTAGTATGGAATTGAAAAAAGAGATTAAGGAAATGTGTGCAAAGTGGGTTGAACTGCAAACCTTAATGGATCAAAATCACCCTGACACAGCTACTGCAAGTCGTGTTGGCAACCTGTACAATGACAATGTTATGGCCCATTTTAGGAAAGTCTTAAAGAATGGGAGGTACAGAGCTCTATGGACAGATTTGTTGTGTGACAGAGGTCTAGTGACTCTCAAGCTGGTCCTAGTGGCATTAAAAGAAGAATGGAAATAACCCCGGAAAAGGACTTGCTACCTCAAGTCCTAATGGAAGGGGATTCCCCTTCTAAACAATAGCTTCCACACACTCCCCTCCTCCCATCCCATCAATCATCACCAGATCTTCAATAAAGGTAAGTGTCATGTATTCTATTCTTAGTAGAGTAGTAATTGTGCATGTCTTCTTCAGTTTGTGTGTATTAACCCCTTGACTGTCGCAACCCCCAATCCTGAGGTGTCTCCTGGTGTCGCAAAATTTAAAAAAAAAAAAATTGATTTTTTTCTTACGAAATGATAGAGAATCTTTTCTCGATTGTAATGACACCAAAAAAAAAAAAACGAAATTTGATGGGAAACTGACTGAATTATGCTCTCGCGAAGTTAGCGGCCTCGGCGATATTTACAAATCGGTGATTTCGCCCACTTCGAGCCCTATTTTCCGCTAATTCCATTGTTCCAGTCGACAAAACTCATAGCTATTTCTTTAGAACAACATTTTTTCTATCGATTGAGTACATGAAACTGCTCATTTACCGATTTCAACTACCCAATAACGTGGTCAGAAATTTGCAATTTGGCCAATTTCACGAAAAATAAAAAATATAACAATTTCAAAATAAATACCAGAATGAACAATGCAGACATTCCTGGCTCTAAAATAACATTTTCTTTGTTCATCAGTCATGTCTCCAGGCCCTTGTGATATTACTCTTGCTTTCTATTTTGAATTTTTATTCAAACAAAAAATTGAAGATTTACTGTTATGCAGACTACTGCAATACTGTAATAATTGTATAAGTAACATCAACCCATTCATGGCTGCATATTAGAATGGCTAGTTTGACATTTATTGGACAATGACATCATTTGTTTACTTTTGAACATCGGCAAAAATCAAACATTTCCCGTACTTTGAGCTCCATTTCCAGGATCCTTTTATAGTAAAATCAATCAAAATCACCTCTATTTCTATAATATATTTTTCATTCTATCAAATGAGACCAAGAAAACGAGAATACAACCATAAATACTATACGAAAATAGACCACAAATTCGGCATTTTAATTAAAAAAACAGTCAGTTTTTTTTTTCTCATTATGCACTGTGTACTCCAGGATTTTTTTTATATGGTGCACACTGACCACATAGACCCATTCTCTCACATGTGGGCCTACCAGCTTTCTCCTTCTTGATTTGAAGCCGCTAGAATTTATGAGTATATGTATACGTCAAACACGGTACCTCATAAGACGTATATATACATCCGCGACAGTCAAAGGGTTAAAATTATTATTTCGTGTGGTAGAATTTTTTTTTTTCATACTTTGGGGTGTCAGGAACGGATTAATTTGATTTCCATTATTTCTTATGGTGAAAGTTAATTTGGCTAATGATAATTTTGGCTTATGATGAGCTCTCATGAACGGATTAATATCGTAAGACGTGGGTCCACTGTATTTTGAGTACACCTTGGCAAATATGATCATATCACCACAGTCAAGACTACACCGGTGGAAAGAGACAACTGTTGCTGAAATGTATTTGCTTTTTGCAACAATTATGCTTATACCTCATGTCTATAAGCATAATATAAAATCATACTACTGGTCCACAGATCGGCTAATTTGTACCCCGGCTTTCAGTGAAAGCATCCCAGTGAACAGGTTTATCTTACTGTTATGTATGTTGCACTTCACTTACAAAACCAGGCCTGACAGAAGTGACAGGTTATACAATATCACAAATGTTTGTATGTATCTGAAACAAAAGTTCATCATGTACTCCATTCAAGAATCTTGTAATTGACGAGTCTTTGATTTTGTTCAAACGTAGGCTGTCATTCAAGCAGTATATACCAAGCAAGAGGAAATGCTTTGGTATAAAACTGTTTGTGCTCTGTGACTGTGACAGTGGCCTGGTATTGGATGTTGTTGTATACACGGGAAGTAAAACATTGAAAGATACCAGGATGTTATTGGGTATCTCACTTGACGTAGTGAGAAGCATGATGGCACCTTACCTTGGTAAGGGGCATACATTATATAGTGATAACTGGTACACAAGCCCTTTACTCAGTGATTTCTTGCGAGTGAATATGACAAATATGTGTGGCACAGTGCATTCTAATCATAAACATATGCCCAGGTTCAATGCAGGCACTTGTAGTGGTGAGGTGCAGGTGTTTACTGACAGTAACATAATGGCATTACAGTGGCATGACAAACGAGATGTCACATTGTTGACAACCAGTCACCATAACAAAATGCAAGACAGTGGCAAAATTGATGGAGTGACTAATGAGCGTATTCGAAAACCAGTGACAGTGATTGATTATACACAAAACATGCGCTTGGTTGACAAATGTGACATGCAGATTGGCTTTGTTGATTGTGTTCGTAAGAGTTACAAGTGGTACGTAAAACTTTTCTTCCATCTCATGGACATTTCAATGCACATTGCATATAATATGTACCAAATGAAGACTGGCAACAGACCACCGTATGGTGAATTTTGTTTGTCTGTTGTCATACAACTAATACTGAAGTACCAGGTAAGAACACCTGCTATACAAAACCGTCTTCGAACTCCTCAAGATATACCCAAGAGTTTGATGAGGGAAGGTGATCACTTCATAATGCAGCTTCCTGCAACTAAGAAGAAATTTGCTGAGAAGAGATGTGCTGTCTGTGTACAAACAAAACGACAGCAACAAAGACGCAAAGACACTCGGTTTATGTACGAGGAATGTAAGGTACAGTGGACCCTGCTAACGATCACCTCCCAATGCGACCAATTATGTAAGTGTATTTATGTAAGTGCGTTTGTACGTGTATGTTTGGGGGTCTGAAATGAACTAATCTACTTCACAATATTCCTTATGGGAACAAATTCGGTCAGTACTGGCACCTGAACATACTTCTGGAATGAAAAAATACCTTTAACCGGGGGTCCACTGTACTTCTGTGCATGATACCTTGTTTCAAGGACTTCCACAAGCTGCAGCAGTTCTAAAAACATGTCCAGTGACTGTACATATGTAAGTATATAATAGAACATTAGTATTATACAAGATTTGTGCATGTTTATTGTAGTAAACAATAGTGGTAAATAAAATTGTAATAACTTTAGTGCGGTTATTGTGTTCAATACAGTGAGTGTATATTTTTTTTTTTCAACAAGTCGGCAGTCTCCCACCGAGGCAGGGTGACCCAAAAAAGAAAGAAAATCCCCAAAAAGAAAATACTTTCATCATCATTCAACACTTTCACCACACTCACACATTATCACTGTTTTTGCAGAGGTGCTCAGAATGCAACAGTTTAGAAGCATACACATATAAAGATACACAATATATCCCTCCAAACTGCCAATATCCCAAACCCCTCCTTTAGAGTGCAGGCATTGTACTTCCCATTTCCAGGACTCTAGTCCGACTATATGAAAATAACCGGTTTCCCTGAATCCCTTCACTAAATATTACCCTGCTCACACTCCAACAGATCGTCAGGTCCCAAGTACCCTTCGTCTCCATTCACTCCTATCTAACACGCTCGTGCACGCTTGCTGGAAGTCCAAGCCCCATGCCCACAAAACCTCCTTTACCCCCTCTCTCCAACCCTTTCGAGGACGACCCCTACCCCGCCTTCCTTCCCCTATAGATTTATATGCTTTCCATGTCATTCTACTTTGATCCATTCTCTCTAAATGACCAAACCACCTCAACAACCCCTCTTCTGCCCTCTGACTAATACTTTTATTAACTCCACACCTTTTCCTAATTTCCACACTCCGAATTTTCTGCATAATATTTACACCACACATTGCCCTTAAACAGGACATCTTCACTGCCTCCAACCGTCTCCTCGCTACTGCATTTACCACCCAAGCTTCACACCCATATAAGAGTATTGGTACTACTATACTTTCATACATTCCCTTCTTTGCCTCCATAGACAACATTTTTTGACTCCACATATACCTCAACGCACCACTCGCCTTTTTTCCCTCATCAATTCTATGATTAACCTCATCCTTCATAAATCCATCCGCCGACACGTCAACTCCCAAGTATCTGAAAACATTCATTTCTTCCATACTCCTCCTCCCCAATTTGATATCCAATTTTTCTTTGTTTAAATCATTTGATACCCTCATCACCTTACTCTTTTCTATGTTCACTTTCAACTTTCTACCTTTACACACATTCCCAAACTCATCCACTAACCTTTGCAATTTTTCTTTAGAATCTCCCATAAGCACAGTATCATCAGCAAAAAGTAACTGTGTCAATTCCCATTTTGAATTTGATTCCCCAAAATTTAATCCCACCCCTCTCATTTACTTCCTTTACAACCCCATCTATAAATATATTAAACAACCATGGTGACATTGCACATCCCTGTCTAAGACCTACTTTTACCGGGAAGTAGTCTCCCTCTCTTCTACACACCCTAACCTGAGCCTCACTATCCTCATAAAAACTCTTTGCAGCATTTAATAACTTACCACCTATTCCATATACTTGCAACATCTGCCACATTGCTCCTCTATCCACTCTATCATATGCCTTTTCTAAATCCATAAATGCAATAAAAACTTCCCTACCTTTATCTAAATACTGTTCACATATATGCTTCAATGTAAACACTTGATCTACACATCCCCTACCCACTCTGAAACCTCCTTGCTCATCCGCAATCCTACATTCTGTCTTACCTCTAATTCTTTCAATTATAACCCTACCGTGCACTTTTCCTGGTATACTCAGTAAACTTATTCCTCTATAATTTTTACAGTCTCTTTTGTCCCCTTTCCCTTTATGTAAAGGGACTATACATGCTCTCTGCCTATCCCTAGGTACCTTCCCCTCTTTCATACATTTATTAAACAAAAGTACCAACCACTCCAACACTATATCCCCCCCTGCTTTTAACATTTCTGTCATGATCCCATCAGTTCCAGCTGCTTTACCCCCTTTCATTCTCTGTAATGCCTCACGTACCTCCCCCAAACTTACATTCTGCTCTTCTTCACTCCTAAAAGATGGTATACTTCCCTGACCAATGCATGAAATCACTGCCTCTCTTTCTTCCTTAACATTTAAAAGTTCCTCAAAATATTCTCACCATCTACCTAATACCTCCATCTCTCCATCTACTAACTCCCCTACTCTGTTTTTAACTGACAAATCCATACTTTCCCTAGGCTTTCTTAACGTGTTTAACTCTCGCCAAAATTTTTTCTTATTTTCATTAAAATTTCTTGACAGTGCCTCTCCCACTCTTATCATCTGCTCTCCTTTTGCACTCTCTCACCACTCTCTTTACCTTTCTTTTACTCTCCATATACTCTGCTCTTCTTATAACACTTCTGCTTTGTAAAAACCTCTCATAAGCTACCTTTTTCTCTTTTATCACACCCTTTACTTCATCATTCCACCAATCACTCCTCTTTCCTCCTACCTCCACCCTCCTATAACCACAAACTTCTGCCCCACATTCTAATACTGCATTTTTAAAACTATTCCAACCCTCTTCAACCCCCCCACTACTCATCTTTGCACTAGCCCACCTTTCTGCCAATAGTCGCTTATATCTCACCCGAACTTCCTCCTCCCTTAGTTTATACACTTTCACCTCCCTCTTACTTGTTGTTGCCACCTTCCTCTTTTCCCATCTACCTCTTACTCTAACTGTAGCTACAACTAAATAATGATCCGATATATCAGTTGCCTCTCTATAAACATGTACATCCTGGAGCCTACCCATCAACATTTTATCCACCAATACATAATCTAATAAACTACTTTCATTACGTGCTACATCATACCTTGTATATTTATTTATCCTCTTTTTCATAAAATATGTATTACTTATTACCAAATCTTTCTACTAGCTCAATTAAAGGCTCCCCATTTACAGTTACCTGTGGCACCCCAAATTTACCTACTACTCCCTCCATAACATTTTTACCCACTTTAGCATTGAAATCCCCAACCACCATTACTCTCACACTTGATTCAAAACTGCCCACGCATTCACTCAACATTTCCCAAAATCTCTCTCTCTCCTCTACACTTCTCTCTTCTCCAGGTGCATACACGCTTATTATAACCCACTTTTCACATCCAATCTTTATTTTACTCCACATTATCCTTGAATTAATACATTTATAGTCCCTCTTTTCCTGCCATAGCTTATCCTTCAACATTATTGCTACTCCTTCTTTAGCTCTAACTCTATTTGAAACCCCTGACCTAATCCCATTTATTCCTCTCCATTGAAACTCTCCCACCCCCTTCAGCTTTGTTTCACTTAAAGCCAGGACATCCAGCTTCTCATTCATAGCATCCACAATCATCTCTTTCTTATCATTTGCACAACATCCACGCACATTCAGACTTCCCACTTTATATATATATTTATTTATTTATTTATTTATTTATTTAGAAATTTAGCATACATACAGAGGTACAAAAAAATACAGGTAAGAGCAGCATGCCAAAGCCACTTATATGCATAGCATTACGGGCTAGCTTAAAATTAACTTAAGATTAACTAAGCAATGATGAAATCAGTGATAAGACATTATTGTAAACAGATAACTATAAAATACAAATGAGTATTACAAAGACAGGTCATATGGTTGCATGCATTGTTGTTCATTCAGTAGAATGGAGTATTCTGTTAGGTAGTGTATTTAAAAAAAAATAACAAAGTTAAGTTTAACATTTGTGTGATATAATTGTGAGTAACATTTAGGATATACATTTATATACATTATATACAGTATTGGTCTCACAGGCCACAAATGTTACTAGAAAAAGAAAAAAATTAGAAAAGACAAGAACAAAGTATATACACCTACCATCCGACATACGACCTGCTCGACATACGTCCACTCGACTTACGACCGTGCATCTGGCAGCTGGGCTGGGCCAGCTGATGCACACCGCTGTACAATATTTGACAATACTTGCGGCGGCAATGTGTCATGCAGGCAGCATCAGTTTGAGTAACCCTGCCCTATCAGCAGCATCATACTGTATTAACTGTACTAACTGGACAGTAAATTTCACCATGGCCCCTAAGATGAAGTCTGAATCTTGCACTGGAGATTGTGACAAGAAAGGCTCTTACTCTCCAACTCTCTATTTGCTCTCACTGTTGCACATAAACCTGTCTGTGTCTGTCTGCCTGTATATCTGTCTGTATATCTGTGTGTGTTTATCTGTCTGTCTACTAGTGTGTCTGTCTTTCTGTCTACCTGTGTGTCTTTGTCTGCCTGTGTCTGTCTACCTGTGTGTCTTTGTCTACCTGTGTCTGTCTTTCTGTCTACCTGTGTGTCTTTGTCTGCCTGTGTCTATCTACCTGTGTGTCTTTGTCTACCTGTGTCTGTCTTTCTGTCTACCTGTGTCTGTCTTTGTCTACCTGTGTTTCTGGCTACCTGTGTCTGTCTTTGTCTACCTGTGTCTGTCTTTGTCTGCCTGTGTCTGTCTGTGTCTACCTGTGTGTCTGTCTTTGTCTACTTGTGTGTCTGTCTTTGTCTGCTTGTCTGTCTCAGAGCCACTCATTAAGAGTGTACTTGATCTTGAAGACACCATATTAATAATGATAATAACAATAATAATCACTGAGGCGCATTAAATGTGTATAAAACATTAATATAGACATTTTGCTTAATCCATCTATGATTTTTTTTTCAAATTTATATAATAAACATGCTACATAACATATAAATTAACAAATATGAGATGTTTTTCTGGTCGGCTTGACAGTGAACAGGAATCGTTCATGTCCAGGCTGGTAACAACAAGGCTTGTTTACATAACTCGTGAACATTCTACACTCTCATTCTCTCTCTCATTTATTCATTTAATCTTGTTTACTCACCTCTCACTCTACATTAAAACTACAGATATTTTAAGGTAAGTAATGAGTGGAAACGATTATTATATTATAGCTTAATAATAATAATATTAATATTAGTACATATATATTATTGTAATAATAATAATAATTATTAATATTATTATTAATTTAGGGCACTGGAGCACAGATCCACTGTATAGCACTTTGTCTGGATTTTTTGGGTTATCCTAGGTAATTTATACTATGTATGATAACTTGACTCACGTGTACGAGAGAGAGAGAGAGAGAGAGAGAGAGAGAGAGAGAGATAGAGAGAGAGAGAGAGAGATAGATAGAGAGAGAGATAGATAGAGAGAGAGATAGATAGAGAGAGAGATAGATAGATAGAGAGATAGATAGAGAGAGAGATAGAGAGATAGATAGAGAGATAGATAGATAGAGAGAGAGATAGATAGAGAGAGAGATAGGTAGAGAGAGATAGAGATAAATAACAAAAAGGCACAATACCGTGACTGGAACGATACACAAATAACCCGCACATAAAAGACAAAAGCTTATGACGACGTTTCGGTCCGACTTGGACCATTGACAAAGTCACACTAACAGAGGAGGAGCAGGACGGCTATATATAGGCAGGAAGAGGTGGAGGTAGTAGTAGTGGTAGTAGTAGTAGTAGTAGTAGTACAAGAATTGTATATAATACCGACAGGATGAAATGACACATGCACAACACCCGGGCATCCCCACCGTAGACGTTTCGCCATCCAGCCAGCCACTGGATGGCGAAACGTCCACAACAAAGACAACCAGACGCCGCACATGTGTCTAATTTCATCAGTAGATGTAGTAGAAGAAGAAGAGGTAGTAGTGGTGGTAGTGGTAGAAGTGGGAAATAAGGAAGACGAGCCAGTCAAATACAAAGGAAGGGGAGCACTGCAAGAGAGCTAGAAACCCACAGAGGGAGAGCAAGCGCACAGAGGTGCGTGAAAGGGGAAGTGGTGAAATAAAATAAAGAAGGAACAGAAACACGAGACAGGAGAGAGAAAGACAACCCAGAGGAGAAAAGGAGAGAGGAAAGGGGAAGAGGAAGAAGAAAAAGAAGAAGAAGAAGAAGAAAAAAAAAAAATGAGGATTCAGGTTAAATCACGGGTGTTCTGAAGTTTGGAGCATTTTACAATGTAGTGGGAGAGGAAGGCATCTACAGAGACGAAGCCAGGGCTAAGGTTCATACAAGGAAAGTTGTGTATAAGAGAGGATTCAACTAAACGGCGACTGTTCGAGTTGGAAGTAGGGAAGACAGTTTTAGCAGAAGACCAGTCAGTAGGATGGCTATGATCTCTGACGTGACAGAAAAGAGCATTGTTAGTGTCGGCAAGCCTAACACTATTTTTTGTGCTCCCTAAGTCTGTCAGAAAGAGATCGACCAGTTTCTCCAAAGTATTGAAGAGGACAGGAGGAGCAAGAAATAGAGTAGACACCAGGAACATCTGTAGAGGGAGGAGAGGTATGAACGAGATTAGTGCGAAGAGTGTTAGTCTGGCGGAAGGTAAGCTTGATGTCTAAGGGACGGAGAGAATTGTTGAGATTAGAAAGACCGGAAATGTAGGGAAGGCAGAGGATAGAAGAGTTCCCATGAGTAGAGAGTTTGGGAGAGAAGAAATTGCGTTTAGCACGTGAGAGGGCAGAGTCTATGAAATGGGCGGGTTATTTGTGTGTGTGAGATAGAGATAGATAGATACATACAAAGAGACAGCCACATTCGGTCAGCCAGTCAGCCAACTACCCATCCAGCCATCCAGCCATCCAGCCACTCATCCACCCACCCACCCACCCACCCATCCAGCCACCCACCCACCCACCCACCCATCCAGCCAGATAGATAGAGAGATAGATAGATAGATAGATAGATAGAGAGAGAGATAGATAGAGAGAGAGATAGGTGGAGAGAGATAGAGATAGATAGATACATACAAAGAGACAGCCACATTCGGTCAGCCAGTCAGCCAACTACCCATCCAGCCATCCAGCCACTCATCCACCCACCCACCCACCCACCCACCCACCCACCCACCCACCCACCCACCCATCCAGCCACCCACCCACCCACCCACCCATCCAGCCAGATAGATAGAGAGATAGATAGATAGATAGATAGATAGAGAGAGAGATAGATAGAGAGAGAGATAGGTAGAGAGAGATAGAGATAGATAGATACATACAAAGAGACAGCCACATTCGGTCAGCCAGTCAGCCAACTACCCATCCAGCCATCCAGCCACTCATCCACCCACCCACCCACCCACCCATCCAGCCACCCACCCATCCAGCCACCCACCCACCCACCCACCCATCCAGCCAAAACCCACCCACCCACCTATCCAGCCACCCACCCACCCATCATCCAGCCATCCAGCCACCCACCCATCCAGCCAGCCACCCACCCACCCACCCACCCACCCACAGTCTGCAAACCCAATCTGCATGTCACATTTGTCCACTAAGCGCATATTGAGGTTGTAGTCCATGACAGCTGCAGGCTTTAGAATGGGTTCATTGGTGTCTCTGTTGTCCCTGCCACTGGGTACCATTTCGTTTCTGTGAACTGATGTCAACAATGTGACATCACGTTTGTCATGCCACCGAAATGCCATGATGTCATTGGCAGCAAAGGCTTGCACCTCACCTCTGCGAGTGCCAGCGTCGAACCTTGGCATATGTTTACGATTGTTGCAACTCCTGAATGGGTTACAATGATTATTATGTATATATGTAATGTATATTACCTTTTCATTTAATTTTATATTGCTTATATTTGCGATAATAGCTAAATCGTAAATATATTGCTTTATATTGTTATTTGACTTGTGTTGTTAGGATGTACATAATATGTGCTCAGTTCAAGTCTTGATTGTCTAACTACTGTAATTATCGCTTGTCGCTCGTTATACTGCCGGCTTCTGAGCTGTGCTGTCCACGGGGCTGTCACGTGATCGAGGGGGGGTGTCCTCACCTCTCGTGAAGTATTCAGTCTGCTCTAGACTCGCTTGGTGGTTGGACAGATTTGTCTGTCTCATTATTCTTGTTAGTTCTGTAGAACTCTGTTCACAGAACATTGTATAGACTTAGTGATTTTCGACGTTGTACTGAGGTTGTGTGTCGCTTAGACACTCTGAACATCTCAGGTCCTTAGCTATAGCTTCTGACCTAATTTTGTACTGGTTTCTGTGTATTGTCACAGTCAGGGTTTTTCCTATGCTGAACTTAGATTCAGTAGTATGGGAGTTTTGTAACTTTTGTGGAGGATCTGCTGATGGTCCCTACTTAGTGTCGTTATATTATCTCCTTGATCCTGATTGTGTCGCAGTCGCTTGTTATATGGCTATTGGGCTTAGCATTCTTTTCATTGTTCAAGCAGACAGTTCTGGTTGCCAGTCGGTCAAGAAGTTAGTTTATGTGAGGACTTTGTCAGTCACTTGTTTAAGTCTAGTCGAGTCGTGAGACATAGTGAACTACTTAGAGCACTTACACGCATACACAAACTTATTTGTACATATTTGTAATATCTTATTAAATGTTAATGTACCAGACGGTACTTAAGAATTATAAATGTGATATGTGCTTTCAGCACAATAATATTGAACTCGAGAGATTGATTTTATTTTGATTGCTGTGATTAATTTAATTTGATAATATACCTCTAGACTTAATAAATTTATTAAATTTTAATTTCTCTAGTTAGTAGCCTACCAGTTGTAATCCTGAAGCACTATTGAATAATACTGAATTCTAATGGATAATTGGACAAGGATACTGACTACTTGTTACGAAAACCCAGTAACAGGCTGGATGCTAGAAGGGAAGTCCTTTCTAGTATTCACTGGAGATTTCTAAGCTTTTAGAATCGCGTTTTTTGTAACAACGATTACCACGCACTGTGCCACACACGTCTGTCAAGTTCACTCGCAAGAAATCACTGAGTAAGGGGCTTGTGTACCAGTTATCAGTAAATAACATATGCCCCTTACCAAGATATGGTTCCATCATTGTTCGACCCACATCACCAGAGATACCCAATAACTTCATGGTATCTCTCAAAGTATTACTGCCAGTGTACACAATGATATCCAAAACTAGACCACTTCTGCAATCACACAGTACAAATAGCTTTATACCAAAGCGTTTCCTCTTGCTTGGTATATATTGCTTGAATGAGAGTCTTCCTTTGAATAAAATCAAGGACTCATCAATAACAAGCTTCCTGAAGGGATAAAAATACGTGCAGCACTTTTGTTTCAGGTACATAAACACATTTCTTATCTTATATAACCTGTTGCTTCTGTCAGGCCTGGTTTTGTCTGAAAAGTGTAACATACGTAACAGTATCAGGAAACGATTGACACCTATAATGTCACTAAAACCTGGAGTTGAAATCAGGCGTTCTGTTGCCCAGTATGTGGTGACAGTGTGCTTATACACATGTGGCATAAGCATTATTGTGGCAAAAAACAGGTACATCTCTGCCACAGTTGTCTCCTTCCACTTGTGTAGCCGTGATTTTGGTGAGAGAATTGTATTTGCCATGGTGTAATGACAGTATGTGTTTGTTTCCCTGACAATGATGTCCATCAGGGGTTCATCGAAGAATAACTCAAAGCAGTCCAGTTCACTGGCATTGTTCCCAAGTGGACAAGATGGCTTTATTCCACTTTGTGTTTCATCAAAGTCATGGGGACTGGGAAGAAACTCGTCACCGTCCTGCCAATCCCAGATGCGGTCTGCTGGTGGGGTCTGGATATTGTACCGTGGTTGTGGTTGTGCAGGTTGTGGTTGTGCAGGTTGTGGTGGTGCAGGTTGTGGGAGTGTGGGGTAGGGTGAGGCTGGCTGTTGTGCAGAGTCAGCAGCGTGGGTAGTAGCGTGGCCCGCTGATGGTGCCACATGGGCCGTGCCACCCTCACTATCACCACCACTGCCTGCTCCATCACTCACATCATTCATACCCATCGTTACAATATCGTCATCTTCACTATCAGGTCGTGGTGTAGGGCCACGGGATGTGCTCCCAGAGTTTCTCCTTCCCCTTGGAACAACATATGAAACACTACCAGACCGCATGCTACGTCGTACACACTGCCGCTTCACTGGGGAATATTCACTCTCACTGTCGCTAGAACTGCTTTCAATGACCTTGAAATCACTATCACTGCTAACATCTGGGTGTTGTACACGACCAAATAGTTTCCTCTTTCGCCCTGGTACAGGCGAACGTGAACGTGAACAAGCCAGCCAAGCACCAGAGGTGGAAGGTTGTGGGTCATCTGGGTTTTCATCACTAATTACGTTATCCTGGGCGCTTTTTCCGGTAACACTCACTTCAAAACCCTGGAATTCACTGTCACTGACATTTTCATCGCTGTTAGAGCTATCACTTGGGAACAAAAGACCTCCAATCCGCCGAGGAGTGAGGAACTTCTTACCGAGAGGCATGGTGAAAATGGACTAACAAGATGGCGTTCCCACAATGCACCGCTGGGTCCCAGATTTTTTTCACAGGGTGCACACCGACCACTGAGACCCATTCTCTCTCATGTAGGCCTACCAGGCCTTTCCCGCTTGATTTGAAGCCGCTAGAATTTGTGCGTATAAATACGTCAGAAACATTGGCTCGTAAGATGTATTTATACGTCGGAAACAGTCAAAGGTTTAAAAACCATTCGTCTCCATTCACTCCTTTTGAACACGCTCACGCATGCCCGCTGGAAGTCCAAGCCCCTCGCACACAAAACCTCCTTTACCACCTCCCTCCAACCTTTCCTAGGCCGACCCCTACCCCGCCTTCCTTCCACTACAGACTGATACACTCTTGAAGTCATTCTGTTTCGCTCCATTCTCTCTACATGTCCGAACCACCTCAACAACCTTTCCTCAGCCCTCTGGACAACAGTTTTGGCAATCCCACACCTCCTCCTAACTTCCAAACTACGAATTCTCTGCATTATATTCACATCACACATTGCCCTCAGACATGACATCTCCACTGCCTCCAGCCTTCTCCTCGCTGCAATATTCATCACCCATGCTTCACACCCATACAGGAGCTTTGGTAAAACTGTACTCTCATACATTCCCCTCTTTGCTTCCAAGGACAAAGTTCTTTGTCTCCACAGACTCCTAAGTGCACCGCTCACCCTTTTCCCCTCATCAATTCTATGATTCACCTCATCTTTCATAGACCCATCCGCTGACACGTGCACTCCCAAATATCTGAATACATTCATCTCCTCCATACTCTCGCCCTCCAATCTGATATCCAATCTTTCATCACCTAATCTTTTTGTTATCCTCATAACCTTACTCTTTCCTGCATTCATTTTCAATTTTCTTCTTTTACATACCCTACCAAATTCATCCACCAACCTCTACAACTTCTCTTCAGAATCACCCAAGAGCTCAGTGTCATCAGCAAAGAGCAACTGTGACAACTCCCACTTTATGTGTGATTCTTTATCTTTTAACTCCACACCTCTTGCCAAGACCCTCGCATTTACTTCTCTTACAACCCCATCTATAAATATATTAAACAACCACGGTGACATCACACATCCTTGTCTAAGGTCTACTTTTACTGGGAAATAATCTTCCTCTAACATGAGCCTCACTATCTTCTTAAAAACTCTTCACTGCTTTCAGTAACCTACCTCCTTTACCATACATCTGCAACATGTGCCACATTGCCCCCCTATCCACCCTGTCATATGCCTTTTTCCAAATCCATAAATGCCACAAAAACCTCTTTAGCCTTATCTAAACACTGTTCACTTATATGTTTCACTGTAAACACCTGGTCCACACACCCCTACCTTTCCTAAAGCCTCCTTGTTCATCTGCTATCCTATTCTCCATCTTACTCTTAATTCTTTCAATAATAACTCTACCATACACTTTACCAGGTATACTCAACAGACTTATCCCCTTACAATTTTTGCACTTTCTTTTGTCCCCTTTGCCTTTATACAAAGGAACTATGCATGCTCTCTGCCAATCCCTATGTACCTTACCTTCTTCCATACATTTAATAAATAATAGCACCAACCACTCCAAAACTATATCCCCACCTGCTTTTAACATTTCTATCTTTATCCCATCAATCCCGGCTGCCTTACCCCCTTTCATTTTAGCTACTGCCTCACGAACTTCCCCCACACTCACAACTGGCTCTTCCTCACTCCTACAAGATGTTATTCCTCCTTGCCATATACACGAAATGACAGCTTCCTTGTCTTCATCAACATTCAATAATTCCTCAAAATGTTCCCTCCATCTTTGTTCCCTCCAAGAACAAAGTATAATAAACGTAAAATAAAGAAAAGCAATTTTGTGGAAATCGCTAATGTTGCCACCACCCGGTCATTTTGGGTCAACTTGTCGCCTCTGTATCTCGGTAAGTACTGATCAGAATTTTTTTTTGTTTTATTACCTTTACAAAAATATACTCTTTAATTCTGTAAGTTTTTTTTTTTTTTTTTTTTTTTTTTTTTTTTTTTTTTTTTTTTTTTTTTTTTTTTTTTTTTTTTTTTCAAAATTTCTTGGACACTGTGGCACCACTTCAGATTTTGCCTTTGGACCCTGAAAGGGTTAAATATAATAATTTTCTGTAGGTAATAAAACAAAAAAAAACTTTCAATCAGTAGTTACCGAGATATAGAGGCATGAAGTTGACCCTCAATGACTTGGTGGCGGAAACATCCGCGACTTCCGTAAATTCTCATAATTTTATTTTAGGTTTTTGTTTCTTTTTTCTTTTCTTTTCTAACATTTTTTTCCAGTAACTTTTGTGGCCTGTGAAACCAATATAATGTATTATGTATAAATGTACACTCATTGTATTCAACACAATAACTGCACTAATTTGTTTATCATTATATTGCTTACAAAACTTGTTTACAAGTTTATGGTAAACAAAATAATGATGAAAATGTTAATGCGGTTTTGTTGAGTACAACGGTACCGTATGTGCCATATGGTTCAGTGGTACCATAGGGTGCAATGGTACCATAGGGTGCAATGGTACCATATGGTACAATGGTACTAAATGGTGCATGTATGCATTATAGTACATTGTCCCATATGGTACTCTATGGTACTGTTGTATTCAATACAATAACCGCACTAATATTTTCATCATTATTTCGTTTACAAGAATTGTTTACAAAAAAAAAATGCAAAAATGTTGTATATTAGTAATGTTCTATTATATATTTTTACATATGTACAGCCACTGGACATGTTGCTAGAGGTGGATGACGAAGCTCTTTGTCTTGGAAACGGCTGAGTCAGGGGCCTGGGTCCCCACTCACTCAGTCCTGGCTGGTGCCTCCTGGCACCAACACCTACTGGCCATGTGGTACAGGGTATCATATGTTACAGGGTACCATATGGTACAGGGCACCATATGGTACATGGTACCATACAGTACAGGGCACCATATGGTACATATACAAGGATCCCTATTGAAATAAGTCACCCTGACTATTTTGGGTTATCCTAAGGTTTTATACATATGCTGCTATGTATGGTAATCTATGTAACTGTATTTGTGTACCCCTGAATATACTTACTCAAGCGCATGTGGCATTGTAAGTAAGTTTATTTAGGTATACACAAATAAACTTACATAGATTATCATAAATAGCAACATATGTTTGGAGAACCTAGGATAACCAAAAAAGAGTCAGACGTATTTCCATTAGGGTGCCTGTACCCTGTACCATATGGTAAAATGTACCATATGGTACAATGTACCATTTGTACATTGTTCCATATGATACCATTGTATGATATGGCACCATTGTACCTTATGGTTCAGAACCACAGAATTTCTCTTGAGATCCACTTCCATTAGTCTTAAAACTATAAGTTGGGAAGAGGAGAGTCAGAATTTGCCCGGGGAGTGAGAGCTTCCTTGCCGCCAGGCATGGTGAATAAAGCCACTTTGGCAGCGTTCCCACAATGCCATGCGGGCATCGAGATTTTTTCTATGGTGCACACAATTACCACCCAGACCCATTCTCTTTGATGTAGGCCTACCAGCCTTCTCGAGCTAAATTTGAGGCTGCTAGTTCTACGGTTTGGACCCACAACTCAAAGCTATAGAAGTACGGCACGGACCCTGAAAGGGTTAATGTGTGCGTTATTGCTATTTTTTCTTTCTTATCAACACATAAGTTGGCAGGTAAATCTTGGAAACTACTACTTACATCCAGTGTACACTATACATATGCAGGTGTGTGTGTGTACACACAGACAGTGGGGCCAGGAGCCATGTCTCAACCCCTACTACCACAAATAGGTGAGTATAAACACCTAACTTGTAACTAACAAACACATACTCATCTGAGTTTTCTTCTGTATTCCTTAATATTCTTGTCACTATAGTGTTTCTTGTAATTCAAGAAATCATAATAAAATGATTACAAATGAACCAGAGTGCAGGTGGTTTAGTCGCCAGTGACTTACTGGCCTGGAGCTTTACCACTCGCTTGTCATGGGTTCGGACCCCACTGTTTAAATTCGGTAGGGAAATGGGTCAGAATGCTTCTTCCATAAGCTATGCTTTATGGAAAGTGACTGAATTCTGAGAGCTGTGTGCTAATTGCATCTTTTGTATCATTTACTGAAAAGAAAAATATTTTTGTTAACTAATTTGTATATAAAGTGTATACAGCCTCTCCTCATTTAGTGACACACTCCTTTACCAATGCCTCGGACTTAGGATGGGGGTCTCTGACCAGTATTCATACCTAAATAATGTATATTAGAGCTGATTTCCTCTGTTCTGTTTATTTTAATTGTACAGTACACTGCTGTATAAACATTTAAAAATCTATCAGAAATGTTATAAATGATCCAAAGTTGACATTAAAACAATATCAAAGATGGTTGTCACAAACTCACTACCATTATACAGTATATGCTCCTCACTTAGCGAAAAATTCGTTTAATGATGTGGTCTCAAGAACGGAGTTCCATCATTAAGTAAGAAGTGGCTGTATATTTGACTTGGCTAACTCTGCTAACTGTTCAAGGTTTCAGAGTACTGACAAATCATTTACTTTAATTAATATTCATTGTTAACTGATGATTTTTTCCTTGTTGTATTGCTTGTTATTTATAGCAAGGTTATTTCTAAGCACTGATAAGGCAAAATGAGTAGAGATCTGACCCCTGAGTGGCATGTGTTCTCTAACTCATCATTCTACACCATTGTTTAACATGTCACTTCTCATTCATTAGGTTTCTTTATGCTACTGCATATTACACTCAAACTTTGTTTACAGGTGGAACATTTATCACAGCCGTATGCTTGGAAAGCTCGAGATGTATTTGGAGTGATTGTAACAACTACCCCGCCCCAGTTACTTGCCATGATCCAGGCTTTCTTCAATAATGTTCTTCTCATTGATGATGACTTTCTTATTAAAAAAATACTAAGTAAGTCACTACAGATGTTGTTTAAGTTGTATTAGTTTTCTTGAAGCAAAGTCTTAAGTTGTTTGTGTGTCTGCTAAATATTAATTCAAGTAAATTTAATAATACTGAAGTAACCAGCCCAGTGGGGTACTGAGGTAGCTTTACCTGACAACTAACAGCTTGCACACACCCACTCATATAACAACAACAAAGTTAATGCAACTCTAAAGGATTTATAAAGTAAATTAAAATATAATGTTGAGAGTTATATTAAGGATGTAATAAACAAAGAAAAATATGAGAAAATAATACAGACCCAACAATTAAAAATCTGATGAAGGAGAGAGATTTGTGTGAAACAAAGACCATTCATGTCAACTCTGTAAACAAAGCACAGAATTACAGAAGCAAGTAAAATATAAGATATCACAGGACATATAAATGCAGAGATCAACAAAAGACAAGTGAAAATAATCATAAGCAGTTCCTGAAACTCGACAGAGACAAAAATTTATTTATTTTTTTGTTTTTGATGTACTTAGAAAGAAAACATAAATCTGAAAAAAAAAAATAGGAAGAAAGGCTTTTTTATAACATGTCACCATCACCCACCGAGGCAGGGTGACTTAAAAAAGAAAGAAACACTTTCACCATCATTCAACACTTTCACTGCAGAGGCACTCAGATATGACAATGTAGATGTCACACTCCAAACAGTCAATATCCTAAACCCCTCCTTTAAAGTGCAGACATTGTACTTCCCACCTCCAGGACTCGAGTCTATCTGGTTTCCTTGAATTTCTTCACAAAATATTACCTTGCTCACACTCCAACATCTCGTCAGATCCCAAAAACTATTCATCTTCATTCACTCCTATCTGACATGCGCACACATTGACATGCTCACACATGCCTGCTGCATGTCCAGACCCCTTGCACAGAAAACCTCTTTTACCCCCTCCCTCCATCTTTTCCTAGGATGACCCCTAATGCACCATCCCTTCCACTACAGATTTGTACACCCTCCAAGTTATCCTAATTTGCTCCATCCTCTCTAAATGACCAACACACTTCTACAACCTCTCTTCAGCCCTCTGGATAATACTTTTAGTAACTCTACACCTTTTAATTGCTACACTACGAATTCTCTGCATGGTGTTTACAACACACATTGCCCTTAGACACAACATCACTGCCTCCATCCTCCTTGCTGCAGCATTCACACCCATACAAGATACCTCAATGCAAAACTCGTCTTTTTTCCTTCATCAATTCTGTTGTTAACCTCATCCTTCGTAAACCCATCTGCTGACAAATCTACTCCCAAATATCTGAACACATTCACTTCTTCCATACTTCCTCCCTTGAATGTGATATCCAGTTTTTCTTTACCTAACTCGTTTGATACTCTCATTGCGTTATTCTTATCTGTGTTCACTTTCGACTTTCTTCCTTTACACACCTTCCCAAACTCGTCCACTAACCTTTGCAATGTCTCTTTAGAATCTTCCAGAAGCACAGTATCACCAGCAAAAGGTAACTTTGTCAAGTTCCATTTTGTATTTGATTCCCCATTATGATGATCAAGAAATACATAAATGACATCTGTAAAGAAAATGTGGCTTGATGTACATG